>JALLAS010000098.1:0-21158 GCA_036939415.1 Detonula confervacea | reverse complement strand
TGCCTCAATCATCAAAGTATGATCTGGGGGTAGTTCATTGCTGGTTATGAGTGGGCGGGTGGCAATGATGTGATTTAAATTCTCCTGCAGAGATACAATTGCGCTCCTTATTTGTTGGACATGCATATGATGGTTCAGCAACATCAGGCACTTGGAAACCACAATTTCCAATCACCCTCATATTGATTTTTCTCTGTCTTCTTTGGTGTCTTGGCCCATCCGCATTCTCCCCAAAATTGCGCCAGGAAAGTTCCCCCCTGCCCTCCGCCATCTTTTCCTCGGGTCAAACGGTATTTTTATATGTAGGTAGTTAGTACCTGGTCCTTCTGTTTTTCCCGCAGGTCCATTCTGTTAACTTATCTTTGTGACGCAATATTGCTAGCTAATATGCGTTATTCTTAGCAAAAAGTACATAATTTGTTTTTTGACAGATCGAATCTAAACTCGCTCACGAAATAACTCATTGTTGCTGCTGGGTTCGCAATTTTTATCTTCAATGCCAACGCGTCGCGGATTATATCCCATTGCTACGATATCACAAATTCCACTGATAAGCGCGCGACCAAAACCATCTTCATGACCATAACACGCATTCGTGTTGAAGGGATGTCCGCTTTCCATCGTCAAACTTAGGTTAGTTCCGTCAATTGATCTTTGTGACGCAATATTCTTAGCTAATACTCTATGCTTATCGTTATCAAACATCAACATAATTTGTTTTTTGACAGATCAAATCTAAACTCGTGGGCAAAATAACTTATTGTTACGGTTGATGGGATCTTGTTGGTCCCAGGTAAGAGTTTAGCGTGGGTGCTGGCGCGTCACATGGAAATATTTCATTTAGCGATATTTCCTAGATAATTAGATAAACAGCGCGGTAGGTAGAGATTGCTGATGGTGATGAAGTCAGTCGCCGACACGCGTCACAACTGACCAAGCTTTTTTCCTTCTAGTGGAAGCATGCGTTACACTTCCTCCTCCTCCATGATCATGGCCGTCGGTGATGAAACGATGCCATGGCGGCGGCAGCAACACCCCTGCCCCAACGCCGAAGCCTCGAATTATTGGGGGTGATGCATGCCGTTTCAAGGATGTCACTTTTGCCTGGGGTGGTGGGGAATGGAGCGCATCAGGGCGCTCGCTTTATTGTATGCAAATAATGATGAATCCGCTGCAACTGCCTAGGTGGTGTGCGGTGGCTATTCCGTCCACCAAATGGAAGTGGATGGATGCGAGAAACATCCGTTTTCCTACAATCGAATTGGCATAGAATTGACGGGCGTGGCGGGACATGCCCTGCATAATGACGTTAATAGTACAATAACAATACAATAGTAATGACCTATTAGATTAGAAGTATTTCTTATTTTCTTATTCATTATATTCAACTACTCAGGCTCCAGCCATAGATGAGTTACAACGCCCGTCAGTCGCCTGCCGCGGATCTATAGTCGATAGCACAGACAAATGAATGCTTGCTGTGTATTTGACAATGCAGCGCATCCTCCAATCTGTGTAATCAACCTGCATCGATTGACGGAGATAAATGCTCTCCTTCAGCAAAGATTGATGCAGTGACTTTAGGTGAGATCCCGACAGCCAAGGCCACCCGCCACCCAGCCAATGATGGTACAGTCCTCTTCTACACTGTATTGGGAGTGTAATCATTGGCTGTGGCGCAGAATTTCCCAGTTGGGGTGCCGCTATGACAAATCCTGTGGCTTAACGCAGGTCGATGATGCTCAGAAGATTTCGTCCTCGTGCTGTCATCATGTTTCAATGTTGCAAGCCGCATTTTTTACTAGGCACATCGCATATCGTTGGAAAGCTAAGAATGTGATCTAAATGACTGTGAACTCTCTTGGGTCTGGCTATTTAGATATAGAGATTTAGGGGCCAAATATAGGTGTGATGACAAGATAACACTAAAAGTGTTAAATATCGGTCGCGCCAGCACTATCCATAAACTCGTATACTAGGCATATCGCATATCGTTGGAAAGCTGAGAATGTGATCTAAATGACTGTGAACTCTCTTGGGTCTTGCTATTTAGATATAGAGATTTAGGGGCCAAATATAGATGTGACGACGTGATAACACTAAAAGTGTTAAATATCGGTCGCGCCAGCACTCACCATAAACTCGTATGTAATCATGGATAATTACGATTTACAACTCTAGTTCGAGGCTGCTGACTGTCCATGGGCACATAGGTAGGCCCGTGGGGGCTCACACAACACCATTGAGATCGTGTATCGTAAATCTGCGAGTAAAAGTTGTGAATTGTTTTCGTTCACGCCCAAATATCACATTTCAGATTGTAAATTGCAATTTGCGAGCACAATCTCGTAAATACATAACTGGCTCCTGTTTTGTAAGAATAGTACTAGATTTCATCTAAACAATATTTTTTACTGATCCCTATATCAAAATTTCGCACTTTCATTTTACCATTTAACTATAACTAGCTAGTTTCAAATTTAAAGTTTCACAAAGAAGAGTCCATCAAGTTGCAATTATATCGGCCATTTGTTTGGACACAACGATTTTTCAAATTTGCGAGTTTGTTACTTCTTACTCCTAGCAAACTCTAGCGATTCGTAATTCACAGGTCCCAAATTTGGGTTTGCGTGGACTCTTTTGCAGCATCTATCTCTCACAATAACAGAAAAATATTGTGTCACCGTGGTGGCGCACTAATCTACGACGCGAAACAGTATCATGTCAATGATAAAAGAAACTCCGTGGGTTGATGCATGGGTGCGATGGGAAAGAAATTCCAAGCAAGCTGATGATGCTGATGGCAGTGACCGGGCAGAAGACGAAGATGCGGAGCTGCCACCACCAACGGAAAGCTACACGTTTACTTATCCCAACCCATCAACGGCTGATGGCCAAAATGCATGTGATATCAAATTGGAGCTCAAAGGTTTCCATGACGATAGCGAGCAAACTTGGAATTCAACCGGTTTGACACTATGGAGATCATCACATCATTTGTGCCAACATCTTGTTGCAGAGGAGTTCAGAATTCTGCAGGATACAACCAAAGAAAACTTCTCAGTATTGGAGGTTGGATCTGGACTTGGCCGGTGTGGATTGCTCGCCCATCGTTTGTCACATGAGGATGCAAAAATAATTTTAACCGATGGGGACACAGACACATTGAAACAATTGAGGGAAAATGTAAAGAACAACACAAAAGCTGGCGATGGAAACATTTCATGCAGGCAGTTGCTATGGGGAGAAGAATATGCCAGAAAATTTCTATCCCAACAGCCTGAAGGAAGAAAAATTGACGTAATCTTGGGTTCAGATCTGATATATGTTCAATCTGTAATCAAGCCACTTTTCGAAACTGTCCGTGTGTTGTTGAAATCTACATCCGAGAGCAAATTTCTCATGGCTCATTGCTCAAGGCGAGAAGGGAATGAGGTTGACTTGTCCATGGTTTTGGATATTGCAGCTAAGGAAGGATTTGGGCATGAAGTGCTAATTCAAGATGATGACATCTCAGTATTTTGTTTTAGGCGTGCTTGAGTTATTTTTTCTTTACTTTAAAGCAATCTATTATCCCTGAAAGTTCCCTTAATGATGGCAACTATCTTTGGGTTTATTTCTGTTGTCAGTATGTCAATTGAAGGTTGTCAGTATTACGATTGAAAATAAATTGCTCACTTAAAACAGTGAAGAGGGTAATACAGTGTGAACCACCATTTTTTTCTACTCTCACTCAGCCAAAGCAAATCAAAGGTATTCAGATGGCTGGATTGATTTTGTGGATGGAGCTTGATGGAGGTGATGGAGGGTATCGTATGGTGGAGGTGAGAAAAGATGTGTGAGCCAAAGAAGGAGGGCAGAGTTGATGCTCCCGCCATTTTAGATACATCATATCCACGAAGGAATACATATAAAAGCTTTTGGGTGGACTCACGCAACGCACGCGCCAACATTTCGAGGATGGAGGACAAAACCAAAAGGGAAACAAATCGCCCCCCCCGCCCGCGCGCCCGGCGGCGGCCCGAGAGAAGATTCATTTCCAGTGCCCACCTTCCGTCCATTGCCAACACGCCTTTGCCAACAATCATGCCGCGCCCATTTTATTCTTTTGCTAACGTCCGAGAAGTATCTAAGATATTCACTATCTCTGGTTGCTGGTAGGAACCGATCGTTGCATTGGTCGTTGCCTCGATCCTCTCTTTGCCATTCTCTTCATCATGATCGCCGCCGTCAGCCAAGTCCACGAACTGTTCGGCGAGGAACCATCGCACGATTTGGCGTCTCAGCCGCGCCGCGACGACACCATCACAGACGCAAATGGCGTCGTCCATGTGGGTAGCTCTACTCTAATCCTATCCGCACTTCCGCTCCTATGCATCGCTTTCATAGGCCATCGATTGGATTTGGGCCTAGAAAACACTCTGATTGTTGGAATAATACGATCTTATGTTCAGTTGATGATTCTGGGTTGGATTTTGCATCCGATTTTCGTTATGGGCATGGGTTGGCCATGGTTGGTTGGGTTATGTGAGTACTATTTTTTGCATTTGTCATTGCAATGTATTCCTTCTTTCTAACCGCGATACTCTATCTTGCAACTAAACTGACATCTGGTTCAATGAAAAAATCAATACCAACATATCACGGTTGACTGAAGACGTTCTATTTATGATACTCATTGCAACTAAAGAATCAATCTCCCGTCAGAAATATACGTACCAATATCACTATTTGATGACTTTTCTCGCTTTCTTTGTGGCCATTACCTTTGTGGGAGCATTTGCCTTTCTGTTCATTGTACGCCCTGAACCTCGCTGGAATCCACAGTATGTCATTCCAATTTGTGGAATGCTCATGGGAAATTGCATCAATGGAGTATCATTGATAAGTAACAACCTATCGACGCAGATAACGGAAGCTGGCAAAAGAGAAATCGAGTTATACCTAAGTTTTGGAGCAAGTGGGTGGAAGAGTATGGGGCGTTTGGTAAAGGGAGCAGTTGATGCTGGGGTGACACCAATGTTAAACACTCTGAATGTGATTGGACTTGTCAGCATCCCTGGGATGATGACAGGACAAATCCTTGGTGGTTCTCCAGTAAGAGAGGCAGCTCACTATCAGATTCTCATCATGTATCTGATCGCCACTTGCACATTTAGCATCATATTCATAAATGTTCTGATTCTTTACCGAGTGGCGTTTGATTCAGGAACCCATATCTTGTGTACAGATCGATTCATCGAGGTTGCAAAGACAAAGAATAACATTCAATGCGGGAGCATTGCAGAGAGCACTGACAGGGGAATACGAAAGCGCTACAGCGCTGGAATTGAATGCGTCAAAGCATCTTTCCGCTGTATTGGACTGCGAAGGGGGCAACAAGATGACACCTATGGCGATACACTAAATGTGGAGATACAACCATTATCCAGCACCAATAGCAACAACTTGCTTCAGTCAAACAGGATCCAAATTCTAACCCGACAGCTAGAAGGTGATCGATCAAACACTACGAGAACACCCTTGTTTTGCATTGCTAAACTTCAATTTTCAGTACCCATGGGCCATCTGGAAAAGCAATTGCAGCCACAGCTTCAGCAACAACGTGTCCTTTGCACTGATCTTAATGCGAGTCTGAACGAAGGAGAAATTGGAATCGTCAGAGGACCTAGTGGTTGCGGGTGAGTAAATTGTGAATACTGTTCTTCATCCCTGATTCTTTTCATCATTTGTGAATAATTTTATAAACTTTAAATCGAAACCTATGTTAGAAAATCCACACTCCTTCGTGTATTACTACAGTTTCCAAATCAATTGGTTTTTTTTGTGGGGGNGTCAGTCCATACGGGACTGGTGTCAGCGCTTGGCATCTGTTTGTAGCTGCTGTTACGTGTGCTGCTCTGGCATTTACACGTGGCAGGGGGACAGACTTGATGTGGCCATTAGCTAGGGTTCCAACAATTTTCATGAAGATGTTGAGGTTGGCGCTCCTTCGCAGGATGAAATGATTTCCCAAACAATATCGTATCTTCAACACTGGGATATGAGTGAAGTTAATTCTAATGGTGATTATCACCATTCGAACCTAAGCGATGAGGAGCAGCATCCCTATTTGGATAAAGAGTGGAAGCAACTGAGTGGAGGAGAGTCGCAAAGAAGTGAGTTATGAATATGGAGCTGCAATGCAAATATGAAACATTTTGAGTGCTGTCAAATACCCACATGGCCATTCTTCGCTATCATATCAACTATTTAACAGCTATTCTTGCCATTGCCATGAGCTCTCGTCCACGAGTACTATTGATGGACGAGGCCACGTCGGGTTTGGATGTAAAAGTAAGTCTTTTGTGTTGTTGGGTACTAATATTTAGTGCAATATTCCACACTCATGATTCCTTTGCTTATATATTCCTTTCAGACTGAAAAATGCGTTGAGAAAAGCGTCGTTGATTATGTGAAGAAGCATCAAGCGGCTGTTTTGTGGGTAACACATAGTGAAGATATTGCTGAGAGGCTATTGACACAATGAGATTTGCACTATTTTGGATTGCTGGGGCCAAAATATGATATACGGATGCATACTTATTTAAAGTGAATGAACTGATACTGACTATTGCATCGAAGCATGGACAAACCTTTTTCAATGATTGCTGGTGTTCCAGACAAGATATGGCTAACTCTATATTAATTTTGACGCAATTTGTATTCATTCAATCAATTTGCATCATTATGTATCGCATCCAATATGGGAGGGCAATCACAATGCTTCTCCATCAAAGTGACAAAGACATCATTCAATTCCGTTCCCGCAAACAAATCAAATGGAGGAGGAGACCAAATGGTAATATTCTCGTTGCTTTCACCCAGCTGAAAGTGGATTGCAGATGCATGAAGATATGCTCGATTAGTACTACTCTCATCAGAGTCCTCTGGAGGTATGTCCAGTTGGCCACCTCCATATCGAGTATCGCCCAATATTGGCATTGATACTGACTTTGCAGCTACTCTTAACTGGTGTGTTTTGCCAGTGTGGGGTTGAAACAATACTGCAGTTTTCGGTGTGATCTGAACATCATCTTTGTCACCATTATTGTTTTGGCTCTCGGGTAAGGATGGTGCCTGAGACAAGTTTCCCAATCCAGCAGTGAAAAATCTTGTCGCTGCATATCCATTGTTCTTCTTCTTCTTGCTATTGCTTTCACTCTTCTTAATGCCATCGCCAAAGTCTTCCATAATTTCATCAAACTCTGTTTCTTTTGGCTTTGCCTTGGATTGGTTTACAAGTTTGTAACTACCTCGTCGTCCTGCAGTCATGACTCCCTTCACCCAACCCTGTTTCTTCTTTGGCTTCTTTCCGCTGATTGCCATGTAGTATTTTGTGATTTCTTTTTTACGGAATTTATTCATCAGTTCGCTTGCAGTGGCGGAATCCTTCGCCAGGAGTAAAATTCCAGATGTAACACGATCGAGGCGGTGTACTCCGTACAGTCTATGTGGGTATGGAAATGATGGGTTTGGTTGCTGTTGTTGTCGATGTCTAATCAGTGACATTATGCCAAGCTCGTCATTTGAAGGATCGTCGTGATGGGGGATGTGAGGAGGTTTGGCGATTGCGATTAATTTGTCGTTCTCATAAATGATCGGAATATCAATATCAGCATGATGGGAGTAACTTTTTGTTCTTGTTTGATGTGATGCAAGGATGTAATGATGTCGCTGTCCACGATGTGAAATGGAAATAGGAACGAAAGCTAACTTCGCGTCGGCACTCTGATGCATCCGACCTCCTCCTAGCTGCAAAATCATCCATAGCAATGTTTTCTTTTGCAAACGAACCATCATCCTTGCGTGATCCTTGTCAGCCAGTTTATGTTGGAGCTTTGTTGGAGCAAGCAAGGTTTTGAGTCTACGATTTCGTTTTGCCATCAAGATTGCCATTGGCTGCCTGTTGGCAGGCTGCACACTGAATTACTCGTTATATTTTCCTAATTAGGTACAGTTAATCCAGTTAGAATCAGTGTTAGAAAATGGCGTACTTAGAAAATTGAATTAGTAAGTTCGAAATTTAACTTGTGATAGTATTTTCAGTGTTGTTCAGAATCTTGAACCCTGCTAAAACTAAACTATTTAATTCAAATATCTAAACTATTATGTCGAATTTATAACGGACAATTGGCGCTAATCAACTGAGGACCGCAGTGTGAGGGAGTCTCGAACAATTTTGGCAAGAACAAGCAGAACATGTACGGAATAAAACTTGGGGTTACAAATTTAGGACGATGAAACGCATAAATCCTATGAATACACAAAAAGGATCTACTTTGAAATTCGAACCCTTTAAATAATCCTAGCTCCACTAACTGTAACGCTGAAAATAAAAAGCGCGAAGGCGGGCGTACCTACGCAGTATGCGCACTTTTGACGCCACGCACCCACGAAACGACGCAACCAAAGTCCACAGCGCCAAAAGCAAGCAGAAAGCTCAATCAAAGCCAAAACCCACAAGCCACGCAGAATCGCAAAGTCATGGCCCCGTCCCAACCAAAACGATGGCAGCAAAGCACCCGCTCGGCGCGGGCCACATCTGCCACTGGCACCAAAATCCAGCTTCGGGACGGCAAGCAATTAACGTTGCCGCCATGGATGTCATTTCACCATCTGCCCGAATACGGCATTGCCTCCTCCTCCGGGTCACAACAAATGACAACTGGTGTGGTGTCCTCTTCATCATCTGCGCTGCAGTCGATTGCGGGGGAAGCGGCGACGCAGTGCGTGGAAAATGGTAGATCCACTCGGCTATCGAGAAGGAGCAAACGAAATAATTCTGCACCCGCTCAAGGTAGTGACAATGCTAATAACAACACCAACACCTATACGGCGCCCGAAGTCTCCGCATCCAACTACAAAACAAAAAAAGATATTGCAGCTGACAGTTTATACCCCCCCACGTCGGAAGAAATTTATGGCCATATTCGGTATCTATCCAAGGAGGGGATGACGTTGGTGATGAAAGAGGTGGATGATTGTGTTGGATATAGTTTGAAGTATTCTGCATCAAAACGACGTGCTTTAGCAAGAAATAATGATGATGAGATGGAAATGAAGGATCGAAAAAATGATCTGATGACACTTGCGTCAGAAATTCACAACTATTTGAACAAATTCCAACCGGCAAATGTTGAGGAAGATGGAAAGGAAGAAATTTCCGCATCACTGAAGACAGAAGACGAATGCAGGGTTAAGATTAAAACAGAGCCTGGAGCAATTAAACGAGAGGATATACTCCTTGACATGGTGCCCAAAAAATATGACCCTACGCTGCTACCAATGGTGACACTGAAATGCTACCCGAATATACTGGATCGAATCGAGATGACACAGGGTCTTTTGGCAGACCTTTCCAAGGTCAATAAGTGCAATCCGACTTCTCAAGATAGTCAGCACAACAATTATAATCAGCAGCAGGAAGCAGCAGAAAAAGGAAAGCCTCAGTGCGTTTGTATAGTGAGATCTTCCTCTGAGCTGGTGCAGCAGGGTCATATTATGACAGAGATTTTATCTCAATGTATATCCAATGACCCCAATGGCGAGGCATTTGCTTTGGAACTTCAAAGACAGCGGAAGCGGCAAAAGTCGCATAATCACGGTGGTGTGAACAGGGGAGTTTTGGTCCGATCGATTTGGTCTTGGACTCAATCATTGGTGGATTGGGCAGGGTTTACGGAGGCGTTTGGTTCTGTTGTTGTGATTATGGAGGTGAGTGCACATCATATGTACGATATCATTATTGGTGGGTACTCCCTTTCATAACATATTCACCTTTGTCTTATCTTTTTGCCCCTAACTCCAGGATCCGGAAAAGATCGCGTCTCCAACTCTGGACTCGTTTTTCACCACACTGGCATCTCTTCGATCCAACCACGGAGTTCCCATCTCAGTCATTGTGATTGATGCTACTCCTGGAGGTTTAGGGGATAGATTGTCGAAGCTCCGTGACCCATCTCTTCGTGGTACCATGGGGGTCATGGCTTGTGCATTATTCGTGCCTCCGCCCCAAATTCAACTTGGTGCGTCTTTTGCCATGTTACTTACATGTAAGAGGATTGCGTTTTCCTTTGAAATGCCCTCTCATTATCTCTTCAATTGTCATAACACACAAAGACATCTTTGTGAATAGACTCTTTTCTGGAAAGTGCATCCCAACATTTCTATGGACCAATGATGGAATATTGAAATATATACATGAGTTATTCGAGGAATGTGACAATTCCATTGTTTCTGTGGCAAAGCAGTTGAAATCAGAGTTGCGAAGATACTTTTCTATACCAGGTAAGAGCAATAATTAAGGAGGTCTCAAAATCAACCTTCATATATCATTTACTGAGTCAAAGACGCACTCACTTCAAACGACTCCATGTGATGGCAGGTGCATTCACATCGTTGCTCAACTGTGAGAAATTTATTGTTCCCAATGAGACCCGTGTGAAATGGTTGTTTGGCGATGAAAACAGTCGACAAATCATGCTGTCGCATGCGAATACTGACAACCCATCCACAAAAGAAGATCAGAAAGGCAGCCACATCTTTGACTTGTTTTGGAGGACGCAAACTTCGTACCTATGTCATCAGTTATGTCAAAGAATCAATGCCATTTTCGATGTATCACCGCTTAGGAAAGCAGCTGGTTCTGATTTTCATTCGGGATCGAGAATGCGTGAGCTTGTTCAACTCCTCAGTAAAATGAGGAGCAAGGTTACATCATGGAAGAATATCAATGCTGATTTGACTAATCATTCGTACTCATTGTGTATGAAATTGAACGAATACATCATTCTCATTGGGAGGTTCGTTGCAGATGAGGAATCAAGCCAATTCATGGCCAGTTCCTTGATTAAAAACATCATGTCATGGGCTAGTGAACAATTTTCAACGCAAATTACTTTAGGAGATGCCCCTACAGTGCAGCCTCGAAGGGACGTGGCAAAAACCCTGGCATCTTTGCCTGTGTCCGATCCTCTCACTGATTGCTCCCTTGCTCACGCAAGACGTATTGCATTTCAAGTATTCCAATCCCGAGTGATGACACTTGCAGATTGGCATGAGCAATATTTTGATATTGTTGCAGATCAAGACGGACAAACACAGGGTATGAGCTCCAATGAAGCCGCCTTTTTCTTCGCTGTGTATGAATTGGTGCACTGTGGGCTTGTCAAAAAGTTGACAACAGGAAGAAGGAAGGAAGAAGCTTATGAAAAGGTATCAATTGCTTGGAGCAGCGGAAGGTAGACATTTTAATGAGGCTATGATCTAGAGCTACACAGAATGATATGCATTGGCTATTGTACTCGGTTGAACCGATTGCTCACACTCTTAGACCATGGCCATACCTGGAAGGGGTTCGATAAATATGGAGGAAGATTTTTGGCTGACCATCAAGATATTGGACGGTGCAACAGTGAAAGCAAGATACAAGTAAAACAGCTGCCAGCTCTGCCCACTGAGATAGACCAAGAACTTGTACTCCACAAAAATGAAGGCAGCATGAAAGATCTTCTCAAGCATAAGCACATAGCTACCTACAGAATTATTGCTCAGAGTGAGTGGAGTGCAGTCACTCCCTACTATGGTCAAGGCCCTAGCTCTATGAATTTTGCAATTCCAATCATGGAGACATCATTTCATCCGCCTTTAATACATCATCTGAATTCCCATAAAACACTAACTGGCTCACCGCTGGCCTTGTACCTTTCTCCATGCTATTCAACACATCCATTAAAGATGTAGGGCGGATCATAGGTTCCTCCGGAAGTTTGTTACCGCCCGATTCTCTCAATCGGCTGTAGCTAACGATGGCATCATTCTTCTCTGTGAATAAGGGCACCTGCGGCCGCCCGTCGTTGCCAGCAAATGCAAGTCGTTCCACGACAAAAAGTGGGATGTCTCCTTCTTTTAATGTCAAGCCTTTTGCGTCATTTAGTGCAGCATTGGATGGGACAAGGTTGTACTTCCCGCTCTCAATGGATTCTGTGGCAGCTTTGATTTCGGCAGGAGCGGGTTTTGTTGTTTTGACTCCAGCCCCACGTTTCAATATCAAAGGATAGACGATTTGATCTGAGGTAGTCACCTTCACAGAACCCCCAGATGATTTGGCAGCACTATCTGCCTCACTGAATGACAAATAAAAATTGTTTCCAATGCTGGCATCACCATTTACTGTGTAAAATACCGGCAAGTTACTCAATTTCTCCTGAATCTTTGCTGGCTTCAATGCGTCAAAGCTGCTTTGATAGTTTTTCAACTTCGTTGCCTCATCTTGACGAGTGACTACCGCGTCTCCGAGACTGAGGTCTGTTGGTGTATTGCTCGCGAATTCTACCAGGGGGGCGACAGCTGACACTATGAAGAAGAGTAGGACCAAAGATATGAATGCAGCGATGGGCAAGGGAGGGCCCTCATTGTTATCTGACATGTTCAACTTTGTTCGATGCCCAATAGCAGGCACTTGATGATAATTTGATTGCAATACATTTTTTGAGGACAGTGCCCCATCGTGTTTGGTGATGGCTGCTGAATTTATCTTCTTCCGAGTTACTCCTAATACAGTGGTGGTAGGAGCAAAGCCCTCGGTGGTAGCAACCAGCATCAATGCCAGTATGCCCACCGCCCATTTCAATGATGCATTGCTGACCATGGTTGCAAATGTCTCTTTGTAAAATGACCGGAAAGGAGCTGCTTTTCACCTCTATTGCCAACAAATGGAAGAATGTGATGGCAATAGATGGCAATGGCAAGTCTAAAGTTCTAAAGCTAAAGTGATGGCAAGCAACAAGGAGCTCTGCGCGCGATCGAATGAAAAGTTGTGTTTTTGTTGACTGCTTGATTGACTGACACCCTTAGCGATATTTAGATGTATGAATTCCACGATTAAGATACCGTATCTCGCATCGCCAAATTATATCGAATTCACTTCAACCTCCACGTGGTGACGTTGTGACGAAAGGGATTAAACAAAAGGATACTGTCACAAGGATATACCAACACAAAAACCCTTTGAAAACAATAGGCGAGGCTCAAAGTTCCCAACCTCAGTAGACATTCCTGACACTGTGCGGCTCCACTCCAACCTCCACCATGAACCACCATGAACCCCAACTCCCAAGACAATCCATTTTCCAGCCAATAATAATCGACCAATAATCAATCAACGCCACCATGACGAAACTTGCAACCCTCGCCACCATCCTCCTCACAGCCACCAGCGCCACGGCCTTCTCAACATCGATACCAGGCAGCCATGTTGTCACCCAAACACCGTCATCCACATCGCTGAATCTCTTCGGGTCCAAACCCAAAGACCCCGATGCCGAGGGCGGCCCGCCCGCACAGCCAGGAATGATGGATCAACTCGCCATGTTCAAAAAGGCACAGGAGCTCGCACAAAAGAAGAACGATTTGGATAAGGAGCTCGCCGAAGAAAAAATCACGGGATCCGCCGCCGATGGCAAAATTGAAATTACCATCAAGTACATCCCCCCGCAGCTTCCCACTAACCCTACCCCTGGGTATGAAGCCGTGGGAATTGATATTGATGCGGATTACCTTGCTGAAGTGAGCGCAGAGGATTTGAGCGCTGCGTTGGTGGAGGCCATCAGGAATGGAGAGCAGACCGCCACAGAAAAAGTGGGGGAGAAGTACAAGAGTTTGGAGGAGGACATGAAGGCCATTATGGGAGGAGGCATGTAAAAAGTTCCAAAAGGAACGTCGTTGGTTGTAACAGTGAGCTCATGGGATTCTGGGTGAAAATGTAAAAATGGAATTGTTGAGTAATCATGGCTGCTCACACAAATACAAACCAAAGGGCATCAGCAGGACAAACAAAAATAACATCTCATGTGAATATCTTAACGTTTGTCACGAAAATCATTTTGGATTATATTTCCAAATTATCTTCACTGTCAAAGCTACAGCTACCATAGCTGTCTGAGTCATTGCACTTGTTCAAACTACCATGACTTGATTTGGATTCACTATCTCTCAGTATCAGGCCTGATGCTCGAAGTTCCATGAGAAGGACATCCCATCCTTGATAGTGCTCCGAATTGGATGTTCGGGTTTGAATATATTGAAATGGTGACTCACTTCTTGATTGTTGATTTTGTATGCATTCTATTATTTCATCGAAGGAAGTTATGCTCCCGGGAAGAGAAACACCATCTTGCAATGATGCATCATGTAGTTCACCATAGGAACCCACACTGTCCCTTTCGGTTAAAAAGATATTACACGACTCCTCTTGCTCGGCCTCTTCTATTTCATTATGTGAGAGATCCGTTTCTGCCATACTTGAACTAATTGTTGATGGCGAGTTTCTTCCACTGGTTTCATCTCCATTCAATTCTGAGATATGCCTTGCAAGTGATTCTATGTCTCGCATAGACGATGAGCTATTGTCAGATTGGCAATCATTCGCACAGCTATCATTGTTCTCAGATGGCGGAGACCCGTTCGACGAAGTCTCTATTTGATACATGTGATGTAGAGGTGTATGCTGGCCAGGCCTGTCACTTAATTTCTCAGTCGAATCTCCATCCAGAGAATGTCTCGTGTCTAAATCTGGTGGCCCCTCTGCATCTTTTATGACTGGCTTGTCATTATCTCCGCCATACTGATCAACTTCATCTTGAATCCCACACAAGGCAATACCATCAGCTGTCGCAATGCTCCCTACAATCGATACAGGCGATACTGACTGAATGTGCCCGTCAGCCGAATCTGACTGCAGCTTGGGCCCATCATCATTTTCATCAAGTTGGACACCACACAAGGACAAGGCATCAGCTGTGTCGATACTTCCCACAGAAGACTCACCCGGATCAACTGTACATCCATCAGCTGTTCCATCTATCTCACTAGACTGTGTAGACTGGTTGCTGTCTCCTTCACCATGAACCAATGCCAGTTTTGGTATGTTTGGTTCTATTGTACTTGCACGCATATTGATAGCTAACTGTTGCAAAGAGGAATAGCCTCTTTTTGCAGCCGTATCTGAGAGTGTGCATGCGACGTTACTCAAAAGGCGGTTTCTCTCTAGGATCAAACTCTCGTTATTTTCTGTTGGATTTGCTTTGTGTGTTTCTTTGCCTGGGGCATCATCTGAGTGGGCATCATTCGCACGCTTATTTGGAGTGACTTGAACACTATCAATAGATCCAGGGGAGAGGCCCAAGAGGTGAACAATCGATGATGGGGAGCTCACTTCTACACCATCCCTTCTTGATGGCTGAGGCGTTTTAAGAACACCGTCTACGCTGAACCGGGGTGGCTGCATAGCTTCAGCTTTTGTGCTGCTAAAGCGCTGAGGCGTTTTTACCGCGCAGTTATCACTGCTTGCGTGAGATTCAAGAAACTTGCCATCTTGAGATGCCAACTCTTTTACTTCTTGCAATGTGTTGTGTAGCTTGGAAATTGAAAAGCCCAATCTTGCGACCCCATCACCCGTTGCCAGTTCTGGTTGCTGAGAGCAAAGGATATCCGAAATATCTCCGAGCCTTCTTGGAAAGTCTCCAATTACCTCCTGGAGATTCAAAATCTTTGACTGGAGGCGATCGTCCACAGAATGGATCAGATGTTCTATTTCAGCTCTGTCATCCAGTTTAGCCATGAGCTGCTTATCAAGAGCATTGACTTTATTCTCGACCGCCGAGACCCTTTTATCGGATGACTCCACAACATCTAATACCTTGTTCACATTCCTCTCAAAGTCCACTTCAACACCATTTACTCTGGACTCCAGACCTTCCACTGCATCCAAGCCGGATGTAAAGGATTCACACAGTGCAGCCTGATTTGATGTATCCCTCAGCAACTGTTCTTTGCAGTCATCAATTTGAGATCTTATTCTGTCATCAGTGATGTGATCAATATCTTCTATGAGTTTCACACACTGCTCAAATTGTTCCTTGCCTTTTTCCTCGGCAATGACACCCACTTCTTCTTTGGTCATACATTTTTGGATGATACCTGAAACACGATCAAATTCATTTTTTGTGCTAGAAGCCAGCGTTTCGTGGAGTGCAATATGGTCAGACAACTCTCTCTTCAATTCCTCTATTCTCGCTACAGCGGCATGTTCGTTATCTTTTACGAGCTTCACACACTGTTGGAAATGATCATTTGCTATCTTCTCTGCTGTGTCACCAGCTTCTTCTTCAGTAACGAAGACCTTCAAGTTGGCTTCAAATGCCTGTATCTTACCATTAGAGCTAGACTCGATTTCTTTCACGAGCTTCATGCAATGCTCATATTGATCTCTATTTTCTTCTTTGTTGACAAACCTTTCAAGCTCGTCCGATACATCAGTCCTGATTTGTGAAATTTTGTCATCAGTGATGCGCTCAATATCCTCCAATTGCTTCAAATATTGATCAGATGTCTCCGAGCTTTTGATTTCTGCAATGGATTTCGCATACTCTTTGGTAACGCAATTCTGCTGCTGGGCTGTAAACTCGCTAATTTGGGACTTCAATGCGCTATCGATAACGAGGTCATTATTTTCGATCAGTTCTTCACGCTTCCCAACGTCATTCCCTTGAGTAGATGAACCAGGCACCAATTGGGCTTTTATTCTATCAGATGTAATGCGCTCAATATTCTTTATTTGCTTAAAGCAAAGCTCATATTGTTCCAGGCTCGTGTTCTGTGCAAAAGATTCAGTATCCTCTCTGGTAAAAAAGTTCTGTAGCTGGGCTTGTAATCCGCTTATTTTGGATTTTATCTTGTCATCCATGACAAGCTCATTGTCTTTAATGAGTTTCTTACACGCCTCAGTGCACAGCTTGCTGTTGTTCCTAGAAATGGCTTTGAGCTGAGCATGGTCTTTGATCTGATTTTCAGTGGAGTGTTTGACATCCTCCAACTGTTTCATGCACAGATCATATAGCTCCAAGCCTCTAGTCTCTCCAATGGCTTCTGCATCTTCCTTGGTAATGAAAGACTGAAGCTGTTTGGCTGATTCCGCCATTAGCTGGGCTTTGCATTCAGAGACTTTTGCGTGTATTCTTTCGATAGTTATTTGATCCATTTCTTTCACGAGTTTCATTAATTGCCCATAATGCTCCACGCCTAGACTCTCAACAATTTCCAACGCATCTTCTTCTGTCACAAAGTTTTGAAGTTGGCTAGATGAATCTCTCTTCATTTCAGCTTTGCAATCACTTATTTGGTCCCTTATTTTGGCGTCAGTTGCGTGCTCCAAGTCTTGGACCAGTTTCATACAATGGCCCAATTCCTTCTCGCACTTGTCCTCTATCAATGCGCAGGTATCCTCTTTGGTAACAAATGTCTCAATTTTGTCAGACATTTTATCATGTTCCTTCTTCAGATGCTGGATCAAGGAGTTTTGACTTGACAAAGAAACTGTCATAGCTTTCAGAGTATCATCTTTGTCGTTGCTAGAAAATGAAGCTACCAATCTGTCCTCTAACTGGCTACAGTTTCGTTTGAACTGCACATGAGTGGATTCAATCATCTCTTCAGCTTTTCTCTTTGATATACACTGGGCCTGCTTCACCACAGTCTGCTTCATTAAGTCTTTCACAGTTGATATCTCTGCGCTGATTTCCTTGATCAACTTCATGTCTTGTGGGCGCTTGATCGGAGCTTTTGGTTTCTTGGCTAGCTCCTTTTCTATTTTTTCTAGAAGAAGAGTCCTAAGATTAGATTCAATCTTCACAGAAGCAGCAGTGACAACTTGGGTTATCAATTTGACACAATCATTATCATCTGGGCTCTGCACAGAGATCTTTTCGATCATTTTTTCCACCGTCTCAATGCATTTCCGTTCTGTCAGCTTTGCCTCCTCTTTGACAGCTACCTGGATAGTCTCAACAAGATTCTTTTGAAATGTCTGGGTGCGATTGGACACTTGCTGCATTTGCTTTTCCATGCTCTCAGATAACTCTTTTTTCGTGCTTTCCCTAAGTGAGTTGATTTCGCTCATCATTGCATTCATTTCCTTTCTCATTGATGCATGTAGAGGAGATACCGCATCATCAATGGACATACTGGAAGACCGTCTAGAAGACTCAAAACCCGCCTTTACTTCTACAAGCGTAGCCTTTGCGGCAATATCATTCTGCTGTTGAGTCAAGGTCTGTTTCATGTGGCCAATTTCTGACACAACGTTTTTCCTCCAGCTTGCCTCGTCCAGCATGTGGGCCTCCATAGTGTTGATTGTTGCACATCTGTTGTCTACATCACGGCAAAGGGCATCCGTTCGTCTCTCCTGCGATGATGCACTTCTATTAAGCTCTCGAACTTCATCGGCTAGGACACATAGCTGATCACGAAGAGCATCAATTGCTCGTGAGGTGCAGGTGACTTTGTCATTGACCATACGCTCTACGCTTCGCTTTACCCGAGTTTCCACACCACGGACATCTTCAGCTATATACGCTGTAGACACCCCTCTAGAATGAGGACGTGTAGTGCCGCTTCTGGTGGTGTGGTGAAACTTATCAAGAGCAGCCCTTTCGTGTGGGCCCAGGCCTGAGCCCAGTGACACTTTGTTCTCGATATCATGAAAGATACGATGGCCATTTTCTTCAAATTGCACCGGCGGAGGAGGATACAAAACTGGTCGCGAAAAAGATTTGTTCGCTCTCTTTTGCCTTTTTGACTGGTCATAAATTTTATTCAAATCCTTGTTCGATTTGTCAATTATTGATGAAAGGTCCTCTTCCCAGTCCATGCTTACGTTTCTGTTTCTGCCCATGGTGATGATTGCGATGGATCATTCATCAATCAGAAGAGAGAGAAAAAGGAGAAGAGAACGGAACCTCATCGAGCAAGGTCAGCATCGGGAGGCTGTCGGACTTGAAAATGTTTTCAAAAGTTTTCTCCCGGAATAAATACTCTGCCTTCCTATTTGCTCAATTACTTATGCAGTTGAATTTGCTGCCCAACTTCTTGGCAAAAATGCATTCACATTGATCACTGGGGTGCCGTAGAGCACAACACCATGGTTGATATTTGCATTAGTTTGGATGAAAACTGCATTTTTCACATCATACTGCACAGACACACCTTTGCCTTTTCGTTGATTGCAAATATATTCATACCACACTCTCATTTTTACTTTCTATCCCTTCACACTCTCGCAGTTGCCCGAAACATGACTCCTATACATGGCATCAATCGTCTGCACGCTCCTAAGCCCCACCAAACTATCAGCGCCAAGGTAGTAATCATCACGTCCCAAACAGGCATCAATGAAGGACTGCATACTATCTGGACCAATACCATCTTGATCCAAATCCTCAAATTGAAATCCTAATTCTGGACATTGAATCTCTACTGCGCCCATGTTGTCGTGATCATCACCGCGTAGCCATTCCAAAGTTCCCGATGCCGGATCTCGATCATTGCCGCTGAAAACTAATGCGCCTTTCGTACCAAAAATCTTGATTTTGATTCGCTTTGCCACGGGTGGATCGGAGTGCGCATTTCCGGGCAATAAGCTCGTACCTGATAAACTGAATGTTGCTCCATTCTCACAAATTACGGTGGCTGCATGGGATATATCCGCACCAGTCTCGGGAGAATTTGTCATGGCACAATACACCCTTGAGGGCACTAGCTGGCTTTCACTCTCACCACCGGCCACGTGATATATCCACGCCAGCAAATGAGATGATTGGCCCCAAGCGAATCCATTTCCGAGCATCTCGCCCGAATCATCCGGTTCGTTCCATCCAGTATTACTGGGATCGTCGAAGATCCAACTCAATGGCGAGGCAAAGAAGGCAGAAACGTGTCGAATGGTGCCCAGCTTTCCAGATTGAATAAGGGCATGTGCTGCACGTGCCTGGGGTCTGTAATTGGCGCTGTGATTGATTAGAAAGCACCCCATTCCGCCTCCGATGCCGGTACTATTGCCGTTTGTTGTGTGGATTGAATTGCTCTTTGTTTGCTCATCACGGCACTTCATCAATAAATTGTGCAACTCATTTGCTTCCCTGACATTGGTCGTCATAGGCTTTTCCATCATCACATTCACAGGGCGATATTCCTCAGCGTTAACCTCCTTTCCTTGCTCATATCTTCGTTTACCCTCGGCAATCAACTCTTTGCCAATGTTGAAATGAGTAGAATGAGGGGTACAAACAATAGCTCCGTCCATTGCTTGACCAATTGGAGTCTCAAGTAGGTCATTGAGTGAATGGTACACGGGACAATTGTACCGTTCGGCAAGTGTTTCAAGGGGTTCTAGATGGGGGTTCAAATTGGATTTTGGGTGCGGGGTGGAGTCTGTGGGTGCGGCGGGCGGTTGTTGTTGGTGGCGCGTGGTGGTGTGTGTTGGGGCATGATCGTCATTGGCGCTTGCTTATGAGTGCATGCCATGATTGGAGACCATTTTTGCAACCAATAAAGTCATCAGCATATACTCACCGACAATCGCAGAAATGTTTACCTTCTTATTCCGATGCAAATGAGGTAAATGCCAGCCCTGATGAAGCATATGAAACGAGAATGAAGAATGAAGTCAGTTTAGAATATCAAGCACTGCTCTTCTGTGCATTGTTGTAGAATGTAAACTAATTCCTCTAGTTTGAAGAGTAGAGCCCAATCCAGTATTATTTTGCCTTGTTGACCAAGCCATACTATAAGTTTAATAAAATGTATACAAAGCAACAAGAATAATATATACCTGACTCCACCAGCCAGCACCGATGAGGACAATGTTCGCAGTGGCTGCATCATCGCTTGCTGAAGCAGTTGTTGCCAGTGCTCGGGTATTGGATAGAAGTGTCCATGTCTGACGCTGGTGCTGGCGAGTTGGAATAGAGGAGCAGCGCGACAAGAGGCAGAGGTTTCTGCCTCTGTTGACGAAGAGCCGAGTGGCCATAGGATGATGAAAAGTAAAGGATAGAGAATAGAGATGGCGTTGGGCTAGCTATGGTATCGTAGATATGATCTGCTATGATAGATGTTTATGTTGAACAGCAAGATCCCGTATGGTTGGTACGTATCGTACGTACGTATTAATAGTGCGGTATTTTATTTTTTTCGTAGCTCGTACAAAAGCCGAGTCGCCGACCGGTCGCCGACCGGTCGCCGACTCGGCTTTTGTACGAGCTACGAAAAAAATAAAATACCGC
>JALLAS010000097.1:0-19104 GCA_036939415.1 Detonula confervacea | reverse complement strand
GGCCCTTTTCTGGATAGGCTGACCCTGCACTTACCCCCTCATGTACCTCCAATATGTACTCCGTCCCAGAGAGGACGGTGGTTCCAGCTTCAAATCATGAGACAATACTTAGTAGTGAGAGATGAGCTCATTGGCCAATCTGTGTCGATGGCCAAATGGTGGGTGTGGAGAGGTCGAAAAGGGTCTTTGTAAAGCATTTAGTGGCAACAAAGCTCCATCAGCTAAAGAACCGAATCTCCGGGTGAGACAGTACACATGGACTGATGCTGCGAATACATATGATTGTATATGTAGCCCTTTTTATGCCGAGAAGGCAATGTTCTACGGTGGCTGCAAAAAGAAGATTGAAGTAAGTATGGAACCAATGGCACACACATTGCAGAGGCTCCTTCTGGTGTTGCTTTGGGTCAAGAAAAGAAAAACAAGAGATCTAGGGCTGCACACGAGAAGTGAAGGCCAGAAGAATAAATAAAAGTCTATAATATAATGCTTATCGTTATGTTTGTCGGCAATGCTTATTTAATAATATAAGTCGATGGCTCCCCTCAACTTGCCCACATCTCTCCCCTCTACTCCTACATCCACCTCAGCGTATGCAATCCTTGGTCTTTGAAGTATGCATTTCTCTCCTTTTTTCCCTCCGCCACCCCGGTTTGTCTCCGACAGTTTGCTTGACAGCCTTTCGTCGCTACGCTTGGATCAACTATGTGCTACCACCTGCATGAAAAATCTGCTGGTACTCTTTCCATGTCATGGGTCGTAGCTAGATACGTTTCATACTACCTCTAGCTACTTCTATGTATGTATATCGCGTGTATGGAAGTCGTTTTACACATAGAGGAGTAATACCAAAAAGGTTGGCGGGAGGTTGAATTGCAAGCGTTTCTCTCTACGTGTGTACAGACATACCAGCTAAATGATATGTAAGTAGCCGTTAGACTCACGGTTTATGGTCATGTGCCGACGGACCGTTGAGTCTGCAGACTCTTCCACTCACATTATTTTTGTGTTGGTTTTGCCACCAATCCAGAGAGTGTTTATTTTGCCTGGCTCGCTTTGCGGTTCAGACCCTTTTGCTCGCACAGGGTTGTGCCTGCGTGGGGAAGGCACATGCCAATCATCTGATATCTATCCGTCCGTGTGATCATAGGCTTAGGTAGGTGTAACCCATACCCAACGGGAGAAGCGTCACATCCACATCGTGCACCTACCCCCTGCACCGCCGTGTCGGCCAGCAGAACGTCGGTTGCGTGCCATACCATACTGATGTAATTCATTTCTCACCGGCAATAAGAGCCCCAAGCCTCTTTTGTGAGAGGGCGCTCTCCCCTGCTTGCTACTACTATCACACATCATGTTGTAAGCGTGTAAGGAAGATGTACATCACCTTCCTACAGAGAGAGAGAGAGGCGTGTGTTCAATGTGGAATGGATGTGCACCCTCGTGCCAATTACATTCACAAGAGAGTTGACAACAACAACAGCAAAGAGAGATCTGCAGGCATTATCAATCGAGCCAAAGGAAAGAGCATCAATCCAGCTGAAGCAGATCTAGATAGCACCGAGATAAAGTATCAAGAGGGTAGAGTTGAAGAGGAAGAGTACAAAAGGCAATAATCGAAACAATGAGCTCAACAACGTCATCGCACCAGAAGAGCAGGAGGGTGAAGAAGCGACCCGCATCATCGCGAGTAATATCAACGACAATCTCCGTCTTGTCCGTGCTATCCTCGACGGCATTATCGGCAGCGGGTACCAATGTCGGTCTGGAAACGCTAATACCGGACCATGGCTCATCAAACGAGGTATTAAATGGCATTATGCCACCATTGCACAACAACGATGATCAACAAAGCGACGACGAGCATCGGCAACAATATCATCCGCAAGAACGATCGCTCAAGGCAGGAAGAGGCGGAGGTCCGATGCCCCGTAGGCCGCCGGTATCCATCAACCCCCAAAAGCGCCAGCATGCCTTGCCCCTCAACAAAAAGTCGGCCCTCTACCATCGAGGAGAGCAACAACAACAAGCGGAAGCAGCAGCATCGCTGCAGAATCCGCAAGCGCCGTTCTACCCGGTCTTCGCCTCGCATATTAATACGTGCTACAACGACGACAATTATCCGGAGCATTATTTATACGATGTGGACGAGTACTTTTTTCATTCTCCGCGGGATTGCTGTTTGGCGCACTTCGGCAAGGATGAGGGTGATGTGGATCATTGCATGAAGGCCATTCGCGGTGCAAGCGTTGCTAATAATGGTGTTGGCGGCGGCGGTATGATGATGAAGAAGCAGGGGTTTCGAAGCTCTGTTCCTCCTCTGGTACAGCGCGGAAATGATGTCAGTGATAACACGGCAGCCACAACAGCCTCGTCCGCCTTGGGCAAGAAGAAGCCAATGATGCATCACGATACCGACTGGCGCAACGCAGCCGGCAGTGGCGGCAAAAGCGGCAAGATCGCCGCGTCTTGGGATGGCAGCGATGCCAAGACTGACAAGGATGATAGTACCTCCTGGCACGGTGGAGCTGACGGTGCCAAAACGGACAAGGACACCGCCTGGAATAATGGTGGCTACGAAGCTGCCGGCGGTAAATCCAGCAAGGCGGTTGTCCAAAGCGGTACTGGTGGAAAATCTGCCAAGGCTGCTACTGCCGGCGGTTACGATAGGTTTGCGGGTACAGCAGCCGATTATGCGACATCGCCTGTTCAAATGCATGCCTCGTGGCACGGCGTTGAAGGGCAGTACGGCAAAGCCGGCAAAACATCAGGAGGAGGACGAGGAAATCATTTCACCGACTGGAACGGAGTCGATCGTACGCATCACAGTAGCAAGGCGGCCAAGGATGCCAAGGGCACGAAACTCACGAAAGTAACGAAGGATCAGTGGAATTCCAAAACGTTCAAGAATGGCAAGGCCGATTATGGCGATGACAATGGTTGGAATGACGATGATTGGAACGATGATTGGAATGACGATTGGAACGGTGATGACGACGACGACGACGGTTGGAGCCAACCCTACCTGCCCGCGCCTCCTCACATTGAGCCTCGGCCTGAGTCTGTGGTGAGACCGCCTCCTCCTCCTTCGGGAGGCCGCTTCGATGTACATGATACGCATGATACAAATGACTCGTGGGGTGCTGCCGTAGTACACCACTCCTCCAAGAAAGGCGGCAAGAAGCAGATCAAATGCCCCGCTCCCGAGGATTTATACGATGATTGGTGGGGCAGCGGTGAAGATGACTATGACGATGAATATGATGACGAGTACGATGACGACTGGTGGGGCAGCAGCGAAGACTACGATGACGATTGGTGGAGCAGCAGTGAAGACGACTGGAACGGCGGCGGTCGTAATCGAGCCCTTCAGCAGTACCGGGGCAATCCGCACATGCCCCCTCCGGATTATGGAAATTGGGGCAATCCTCACATGCCTCCTCCTGATTACGGAAATTGGGGTAATCCTCACATCATGGTGGCGGATAGCAAGTCTGCCAAAGATTCCAAGGAGGCCAAGGGCGTCAAACAATCAGACTATATGTATTATGATTCCAAAAAGGATTCCAAGAGCGCAAAGGACGGCGGCGTCGCCAGTGGGGGCTGGAGCGATGGCGGCCCCAGTGGCCCCGGCAGCTGGGGCAACGGCGGTTATCATCCCGGCTATCATCCGGGGTATTACCACGGGCCCGAGCCTTATTCTCCTTCCAACAAGGCCAGCAAGGATTCCAAATCCAAAAGTTCCAAAATGTCGAAAATGTCGAAAATGTCCAAGTCAAAAGGATCCAAGAAGTCGTCTTCCTCATATGATATCATTTACGATCCGAGCTGCTACCCCACGTACATGCCCACGATGGTCATGCCCACTTCCAAACCCACCGTGATTGGCATGCCAACGTATGCACCCACCACCGACGTGCCGAGCTACGGACCCACTCCCGGAATGACGACGACTGTCCCCACTCCCGGAATGACAACGGGCATGCCCACCTCGGCTCCTTTAGACGTCATTACCGAGGATCCCACGGCTGCTCCCTCGGCTCCGGGCATGCCAACGTACCCTCCCACCAAGGAAGAAATGCCATGGCCAACTTACTCTCCCACGGCGGTCCCCAAAATGCCTACGTATGCTCCGACGCCCGTGTATAAAATGCCTACTTACGCTCCTTCCCCGTCGATGCCCACGTTTAGTCCCACTCCCGATGGTACGGTGGCGGATACCATGCCCAGTTACGCTCCCACGTCTGCGCCGAGCATTTCCGTGATGCCATCGTATGCGCCCACGGGCGATGCCACCACCGTGATACCCACGTTTTCGCCAACGGGTACCATGCCCACGCTAGTGCCAACGTCTACGCCAACGGGCAATGCCACAACCATGATGCCCACGTCCATGCCAACAGGCAATGCCACCAACGCCACGATGCCAACGTATGCCCCCAGTGCAGCGGGTACGATGCCGACGTATTCTCCTTCCAGCAATGTCACCATGGCAATTCCGACCTACGCCCCGACTCCGACGGGCACGATGCCAACTTATGCTCCCACGGGCAATGGGACCATGCCCGTACCGACCTATTCGCCCAGCCCCGGCAACACCGTCGAGACTCCCGAAGAGCCTACGGGCTTGCCCACATTCAGTCCTTCCAATCCGCCCACCAAGGCCGGGGAGACGGGGACGCCTACGGGATTGCCGACGTTTGGACCGAGCGCCAACCCTACCAAGGGGGTTGTCGAGACGGCGGTACCGACGGCAGTGCCGACGGCAGTGCCGACAGGAATACCGACATTTGCACCGAGTACTGGTTCCCCTACCACTCTTTCTCCAACCACTTTTGACCCTACCAGTGGTTCGCCTACTAAGGAGGATGACACGACACCACCCACATATTCTCCCTCGACCGATCCCCCCACCACGGTTTCTCCCACCACGTTTGACCCTACAAGTGATTCTCCCACTACGGAGTATCCCACCACCGATGCTCCTACCACCGAGACCCCGACGTTCGTGCCTACGCCTCAGCCGCAGGTAGTGATGGACACAAAGTTCCCTACCGGCATACCAACCTTCGCACCATCCAACCCACCCACATACGGCGGAGCCGATACCAAGGTACCCACTGGTCTACCAACATTCATACCCACCTTCGAACCCACAATGGATGACACGCGGGAGGCGTGGGATTTGATGGTATGGGGATGTCCGTTGTGCATGGGCATACCGCCGGAATTTGGGCACATACTGGCACCGTTGGATACGACCCTCGACGGCATCGCCGCCTCGGCCGGGTCCAAATATTCGATGTTTATCAGTCCCGATGGCACCGCGTTCTCCACTGGACTCATTCCGGACGAGGACGCGTACCAGGGCCATTTGGGAATACGGCCCCAGGATCTGGTACTGGGTCAGAATCCCTGGCAGGAAATCACGAGGGTATTCGACGTCGACAAGGGAGGGGTGACGTTTCCCCCAAGGTTTGTGGATGTATGGGCCGGAGTCGAGAACGAGGACGATACGAGCGACATTCACACTATATTGTTGGACGGGAAGGGAAATGTTTGGGCTACGGGGGCCAACGATATGGGTCAGCTGTGCCTCGGTGATGAGGTGGACAGATTGATCCCGGAGCGCATCACATCAGTGCCGAATGTGGTAGACGTCGCCGTTGGCGGAGCGCACACCCTTCTGTTAGATCGCGACGGAGTTGTATGGGTCTGCGGCTCCAACGAGTACGGCCAGCTAGGACTCGGACAGTCACTACCCTCCACGTCGGTACCCATCAAGAATTACATCCTGCAGCAGGACAATTTCGGAGGGGAGGGCGCCACCGTCACCTCCGTGAGCGCCGGCAAGGACCACAGCCTCGTCATGGCGGACGACGGCCGTAACTACGTTTTCGGCAGCAATCAGTTCGGACAGCTGTGCGTGGATACCGACGGGGAGGACATTTATTTTCCAGAAGCCTTTGACATCGACGAGAGGGTTGCCGCTTCATTCGAGGCCACGAGATTTTCGAGCTACATTCTCTACGTGGACGGATCCGTCAACGCATGCGGACGGAACGATGTCGGACAGTTGGGAGATGGCACGAACGACAATGCCTTTTTGACCACGGTAGAAATACCCGAGGATGCGAACGATGGCTTCGTTCGATTGTTGGGCGCCGGCCCCAGTGGTAACTCGGTATTCTTCGTTGCCGAGGACGAAACCGTGTGGGGCACGGGCCTCAACCAGAACGGCCAATTGGGAGTTGGCGACGAGGAGGATCGTAATTTGCCAACGAAGGTACTGTTTCCCGAGGGAACGATCATACACCTCATCTCCGCGGGCGAGGATCATTCGCTTTCGCTGAAGGAAGGAGGGACCGATGTCATCATCTCCAGCGTGCCAACTTCCTCGCCCTCAATGGCTGTGACAACTGACGAGCCTACAGTTGATGAAACCAAGACTCCCACCTACAGTCCATCCATTGTGGGGACCAACACACCCACCTACGCTCCATCCACGTCCGCTCCCACGGAAGAAGGAAACAAATTCTACTTCTGGGGCGCACCCGACGCCGTTGGCCAAAACGAAAACACTGATGTATTAACCCCGTTGAATGTCGATGGGGGCGCCACTTACTCGGGCGCGGGGAGCAAGTATACCATCATCATATTGGAGAGCGGCCAGGCCTTGGTCGCAGGGACCGTTGAGGACATTGATGATTACTCCGGCCACTTAGGAGTGGATGCCAAAAATGTCAAAGAGGGCATTAATGCATTCCAGCCCATAAAGAATGTGTACGAAAGTGCTAAAAACAATAAAGATCCGAAGTTGGTGGATGCGCCGAAGTTCGATAAAGTGTACGCTGGCGTGGAAAACACCCCCGACACGGGTCTGATGCACACGATACTGCTGGACAACGAGGGCAACGTGTGGGCTACAGGTGCGAACAACAAGGGCCAGCTATGCTTGGGAGATGATGCCGATCGCATGATCCCCGAGCGTATACCCATCTCGGAACGCATCGTCGATGTCGCCATTGGCGGCGAGCACACGTTGCTGTTGGACGAGAATGGCAATGTCCACGGGTGCGGCTCCAATGCCGTTGGTCAATTGGGACTGGGGAAGAAGAAGGTGGGATTTTTGCCTACAGAGTTGGACGAGCCCAGGTCAGTAACGAGCATCTCGGCGGGACACAGTCATTCGCTCTTCACGGCAGAGGACGGGATTTACTTCACGGGCTCCAACGAGTACGGACAGTTATGCTCTGATACAAATGGTAAGGATATACTAACCCCTAAGGCTTTGGATATTGATCAGCGAGTGGCAAGCTCGTTCGAGGCGATCAAGCAATCGTCCTACATTCTGTATGAGGATGGGAGCGTAAATGCCTGTGGCAGAAACGACTTTGGTCAGCTTGGCGACGGTACAACCAAGGATTCTATCAAGAATGACTTCATTGTCACGGTTGATTTGGGCGACGACGAGCGTGTGGTTCGTCTGTTGGGGGTAGGGCCGAGCGCACAGAGCGTCTTCTTCTACACCTATGACAATGACGACATCATCAATTCAATGACGTATGGACGCGTTTGGGGCACGGGCCTTAATGATCGTGGCCAGCTCGGTGTCGACGATACCAAGAACAAGAAGGTACCCACCCGAGTTCAGTTCGATGGACCCACAGATATTCAGCTGCTGAGCGTTTCGGAGGTACACAGCGTTGCATTGGGGACAGTACTGGGTACGTTTGAGCCGACATACGATGGCACTTTCCCTCCTACGCAATCGCCGACTATTGAGGGGACGTATCCGCCAACGGTCTCGCCAATTGTTGATGGGACATATCCGCCAACGGACTCACCAACTGTTGAAGGGACAAAGCCGCCCACGGAGGAGCCTACGTCGACAGAGTTTCCTACTTCGTCTGTCTCAACAACTCCTACTTACTCCCCTACAATCCCGTCGACCGATACTCCAACATACTCGCCTACCACGACCGCAGCTCCTACAAGATTGGGCACCAAGCTTTGGTTTTGGGGAGCACCTGATTCTATTGGCAATGAAGACCAGGACATCACTGTCCCAATTTTTTCTGGCGATGGCGTGATCGATACATCAGGTGGATCAAGGTATACTGTCATATTAACGCAAAAAAATGGTGCTGCCCTCGTCGCGGGGGTTGTTGAAGATCTGTCAAATTATCAAGGCCATTTGGGAATATATGAAGATGCAGTCGCTGAGGGCATCAATGAGTTCCAGCCCATTGCAAAGGTGTATGATGCCAATAAAGAGCTAATTGTGGATGCTCCTGCATTCGATAGGGTGTTTGCGGGAGTCGAGAACACTGCCGGCTCCGGGACCATACACACAATTCTTTTGGACAATCAAGGCCAGGCTTGGGCAGTTGGCAGCAACAGTGCTGGCCAACTGTGTCTTGGTGATGATGATGTTAAGAAGGTCATGATACCGGAGAAGATCCCATTCGAAGGACGCATTCTTGATATCGCCATTGGTGGAGAGCATACTTTGCTACTCGATGAGGATGGCAACGTTTATGCATGTGGCTCCAATTCCGCAGGTCAGCTCGGACTTGGCAACCGCGTCAATTCCAAATCGAGCCCGACATTAATCCAAGACCTCGCCAACACAGTGACGAGCATCTCTGCGGGCCATAGCCATTCACTATTCAAAGGGCTCAATGCCATATATTTCACCGGCTCAAACGAATTTGGGCAGTTGTGTGCCGACACAAAGGGCCAGAATCTGTCTAAACCCAGCACAATTGAAGATATTGATATCGATGACATACAGTCGTTCGAGGCCACCAAGGAAGCATCCTTCATACTCTATACGGACGGTTCCGTAAACAGCTGCGGCAACAACGAGTTCGGACAGCTCGGGGAAGGTACCAACGTCAACCAGCTCCTCGCTGAGGTCAAATTCCCTGAAGACGAGGATGCGGGCGTGGCACGTCTCCTTGGTGTTGGGCCCAGCGCCGAGTCAGTGTTTTTCGTCACTACTGACGATCGAGTGTATGGCACCGGCTTGAACAACAGAGGCCAGCTCGGAACAGGCGATAAGGAGAACAAGAAAGTACCTTCTTTTGTCAGATTTGAAACGCCAATGATTTTGGAACATGTGAGCGCAAGTGGCGATCATACCCTGGCGCTGGGATCTCAAATCGGGACGTTTTCCCCTACAGAATCTTTGGCGACTGATTCACCCACCTACTCTCCATCTGCTAAAGAGACCGATTCACCTACTGTTTCTCCAACAGTGTTGGAGACAACGCCTCCAAGAGAGGGTCAAGGTATGTTTCTCTGGGGCGCACCTGAGGCGGTTGGGCAGGATATCACCAATCCAGACGTACTGACGCCATTATTCGTGGAGGAAAGTGCTGTCTTTGCCGCCGCTGGATCGAGATATTCCATGATTGTATTGGCTGATGGAAGGGCCCTATCGGCTGGGTACATCAATTCATTAAACCAATATCAAGGCCATCTCGGCTTGACCGAGGACCAAGTTCAGGAGGGCCTGAATGAATTCCGCCCCATTGAGGAAGTATATGATTCCAAAGTGACTGGAACGAGGCGACTTCAGACACAAGCTCCTCCAGAATTTGCCAGGGTGTTTGCTGGGGTTGAATATACTCCAGATTCTGGAAGTATCCATAGCATTCTACTAGATCGACGGGGGCGTGCTTGGGCAACAGGCAACAATGATAAAGGTCAATTGTGCTTTGGTGATAATGAAGACAGAATGATACCTGCACTCATTCCATTCCAAGGTCGCATCATCGATATTGCCATTGGTGGAGAACATACATTGCTGCTTGATGAATTTGGCCAAGTGTGGGGTTGTGGTTCCAACTCTGCAGGGCAACTTGGAATTGGTGAGGAATTTCTCGAAGTATCTGTGCCGACACCAGTAGATACCATTACCGGCGTCACGAGCATCTCCTCGGGTCTTCAACATTCACTATTCACTGCTGAGGATGGGATTTACTTCACGGGAGCCAACGAGAATCGCCAATTGTGTGCTGATACTGGCGGCGAGAGCATTTATGAGCCTGCTGCCCTCGAGGTCGATCAACGTGTAGCTTTGTCCTTTGAAGCAATCAAGGAATCATCATTCATACTGTACGAAGATGGTAGCGTGAGTGGCTGCGGGAGGAATGACTTTGGTCAACTGGGAGACGGCACAAATAACGATCAGTACATCAAGGCCGTTGAGCTGGGGGACAATGTGGCACGTTTGCTCGGTGTGGGCCCTGCATCACAGTCTGTGTTCTTTGTCACTGATGATGAATGGGTCTGGGGCACGGGATTGAATGATAGAGGCCAGCTTGGTGTTGGAGACAGAGATAACAGAAACGTGCCCACGCGTGTGAGCTTTGGCTCTAAAGTTCTGTTGGATCTAGTTTCGGCGGGAGAAGACCACACACTAGGATTGGGAGGCATCACTGGCGCTACGCCCCAACCAACTGACCCGCCCACCAAGCTTGCACCCCTACCCACCCTTAGTCCGTCTACTGCCAAGCCAACCTCGAATCCTACTTACATCTTCGTCACGAATAAACCTACAGGTAGTCCTACATTAAGTCCAGTGGCTGGACCTAGTCCAACCGAATCTCCGACCGCCAGTCCGTCCTCACGTTCTCCGACGTATTTTCCGACAGTATCCAATGTTCCGACAGTATCAGCTTCTTCTCCTACAACGCCCTTTACAACTAATCCCCCAACAACGAGTTCCCCAACAAGGTTTGACAGTGAGTTTAGGTTTGTGTAATATGTTTTCTCTTTTCGCCATATTTTCACTCATCTTTTATTGAATTGATTCAACTGGACTTGATCTGTGTGTGCTCAGCTGGTGAATGTCCTGCGCGCAATCCTACACCAGTACCAGAAGGTAAGAGATGTTGAACATGTTAGAATCCTATCCAAGTGCCCGAGAACCGTTAGGGAATTCGGTTTATACCTTGATTTTTATATCTTTCTGATCATCATATATGCTTCACTCTTCTCTCCATGCGCACTCGCAGAATCTGATATGTACTACTGGGGTGCGCCTAAATCTGTGGGAGAGTCATCGCCCGAGGATGTCACAAGTCCATTGTCAGCAGACATGATGGTCGTCGATGTATCGGCCGGATCCAGGTACTCCATCAGAGTCCTCGAGGATGGAACTGCACATGTGGGAGGATTCATAGCATCGAAGGATGCTGATGATTACCACGGACACTTCGGAATCAAGGGAGGCGACTTACAGGAAGGAGAAAATCCTTTCCAGCCTATACCAAGTATCTATGATACTGCGAATGATGCCATTGTTGATGCACCGTTCTTTTCGAGAGCTTTTGCCGGAGCAGCTTCGCTCGCATCTCCTGGATCAATACATTCCCTCTTCATCGATGACCAAGGGCAGGGATGGTCCACGGGCAGCAACATCATGGGTCAGCTTTGTACGGGAGACTACGACGACAGAATTATTCCGGTTCAAATACCATTGGATGCCACAATAATTGATGTGGCCATTGGAAGTGAGCACACTTTGCTTCTCACAGATGATGGGTTTGTGTATGGCTGCGGATCAAACACAGCAGGACAGCTAGGTCTTGGAGAAGATATCGAGGAAGTAAACATTCCCACTTTGATAGAGGGTGTTTCATGCGTAGAAAGCATATCGGCGGGCATGGGCTTCTCCCTCTTCAAGGCGAGCGATGGGATATATGCCACTGGCAACAACTTTTACGGTCAGCTGTGCGTCCAGGCTACCACCGGTACGGATGTCATGACCCCTTTCCTAATTGCGGAGCAAAACCTGGACATTTCCATCGTCAACACCTTCCAGGCGATAGAGACCACATCATACATTCTATTCAACGATGGGTCCGTGGCTGCGTGCGGACGCAACAACTTTGGGCAGCATGGCAACGGCGATGACATTGATAGAGTGCGTAGTATGGTGACTTCTATACCATCAGGTAATGTGATAAAGCGGCTTGGAGTGGGACCGAGTTCCAATTCGGCATTCTTCATGAGCGAGGATGGTGTCACATTAGCTACAGGCTTAAATGACAGGGGCCAGCTTGGCGTAGGAGATACCGATGATAGATACAATGCAACACAGGTTGCGTTTGGAAGCGGGGCTGAAGCACCTCAACAGGTGTCAGCATCTGGAGATCATACATTATCGAGATGAGATGCATAATACACGATGAAATGCGATGAAAGATACTATTGATTCATGATGAATATGTTTTATTATTTGGATATTTTGTATGCGGTTATTCGATTATATATGTTATATGTTAAATGTTACAATAAAGAGAGAAAAGTTATAAGCTTAATCGAAATCTGTTTCCAATACGTCATTTTGAACAGTCACAAAGTCACCACAGTGCCACTTCATCTCTTCACCAGAAATGTGCATAAGAAACTATTCAGGTTGGCGACACCCTTATGAACAGATAGTTTCTTTACAGGGTAATATTCACCACAGTTTACATGATGAGGATATTTTTTGCTGTTGGCTGAGCATTTCGCCTTGATCTAACGAAATAAGCAATGAAGGTAGACGGCTGACCACAGCAAGGGGCATGCGTTTCTCTCACCTTGAACTGTGCGTGACAGGGCGGCACATTTGGAGTGTAGTAAAACCAGAACCAGAACCAGAACCACAAGTGGCGTGTGTCATCTGGAAAGCTGACAAGTGCCGTACATTATTGCCTTCCCTCCTGGCTGTGAAAGGCTGTGCTGTAGAAACCAACGTGGTAGAAATATGTTGAAAACGACCACCAAACGCGCCTGAAAATAGACAACGGTTTTGTTGCCACCGTCGTGGACTTAGGCTGGACGCTGGACAGACGATGGCGGCGGCATTCCTTCCCGCCAAACCTTGCGCCATCAATCCGAAGCCACGCACAGCCATCACGATCACACTGAACTCCTCACTTTTGAAGCGCCGATTTTGAATTCGATATAGTTTTGGGTTCTTGTAATCTCTATAATAAAACTATGTTATGCATCTAAAATCAAATTTCTAAATTAATTATTTAAAGTCTAAATATCTGTCGTGCTAAATGGCTAGGAGTAGGTGCCTAAAAAATGCTAAAGCGTGATTTACAACAACGAGGAATACAGTGTGATCACCATCAACAACACAACAACAACAAAGACCACCATGCTATGCACATCCCAGCGCCTTCCACATCCCACATCCCAGGCCATTATCACCGCACCATCCAATCCAGACATCTGCAAAGAAGAAAGATCCAAAGAACAACCACAAACATACCGCTACATCTATGTATTGTAGAGTTCCCCAAGGAGTATATTCTTGTACCGCGGGCAACATCCGCATCTATCCGTCCATCCAGTAGCGCCCGGACCCGGCAACTTCAGCAACCACGAACGAATATCAGCATCGCATCTCATATCTTTTGTCGGGGTAGACGAAGAGGCAACGAAAATAGACCATCGTTGCATGCGGCGCTCCGTCAAAATCAAACAACTTCGTACGAAAGAAAAGATGGCTACACAATTATTGATGGTCGGCATCGCCACGGCACTCCTGCTGGTGCAACTGCTCGCAACAAATGCAAATATTCCCGGCTTCTCCCATGCCTTCGTTACTCCGCATCACAGAAGCAACAGCCGCCCCGGCACTTTTGCCAAGAAAGAGGCGTCAACTCGCCACGAACCACATTATTATTATCCGCTCCAATCATCGAATTGGCGCCAAACGCACATCCGGCTCGCGTCCACGACCGCAAAAACTAACGGCGGCGCCGACACCGCCGAACGAAGGAGCTACAACGTGCTATTCCAAAAAGTCCTCCGCGCGCCGGCATCGAATTCGCACACCTTCCTGTTGGACCTCGTGTCCTTTCTACAGTGCGTATTCGAACTTCCCGACGATCTGCCCATGCCCTATCGACTCGCCGTGCCCGACGATTCGTACGACGAGGACGATGCCTACAATCCATCGGCCAATCGGGCTGTGCTCATCATCGATTCTCCGTTGAGCAGCGATCCGTTCGATGCCTGTTTGGAAGTGGAGGTCATTGGCATTTTCCCGGACGATACGGATGTGCAGGCCGGACCGCCCATGGCGATGGTGGCATTGAAAAAACAGAAGGATCCAAATGCTGATAATAGCGGCAGCAATGGCGTCGCCGAGGGATTATTCGCCGCATCTGAGAGGAGCATCGTCCAAGCGTTGGATAGGGGATTACAGGATTTGGAGGAAGGACGTGTTTCCCTCCCTGAATCGACTACTGATTCTATCAACGATGTGAGTAAATTTGATGATGACGACGATGGGGTGGATGCTGCGATGAAGAGGATTGGATATAAGAATTCGATCAATGCAGCTTCGAGTGAGTCCGAGAAGACTGAGAAGAAAGTGGTGAAGACCCCTCCTCGGAAGCCCATTTCTATTGAGAGGGATGGGTTGGGGAATGTTGTGATTGATTCCGTAGCTTCGCCTGCAACGACACCGCCAAGCATGGCGAAGAAACCCAAGAAGGAGAAGAAGAAGGCCGCAGTTGTGCCACCCGTTCAACCGGCAGCAAAGAGTGTAGCCAAATCATCGTCTATCCCGAAGCGTCCGAGGCAGCAGGCCCCCCAGGGTGATGATGACGACTATGCAATTAATATGGCAAGGCAGCAAGCAGAGGCATTGATGACTACCGTCAGGGTGGGGAGCACTACGTCCTCTGCGGAAGGAACCGTGGCAATATCGGGTGGAGAGAGCGACTTTGCAATCTTGGCGGCGAAGAATGCAGCGTTAAGACTGAAGAGTGACACGGAAGTGAGCAAGAAGTTAGAACAAAAGGATACTGCGAAAGGTCAAGAAAGAGATGCTGAGAGTGTGCCAACAATTGGTTCCAAGACAGTTCAAAAGGGGAAGGTGCAAGATTTGGTGAAGGATGAAATGTTCTTGAAGCTGCAGAAAGGCTGCGAGTAAGGCCAAACAGGCATCATGGAAGAAAACGATATCGAGAGCCAACAAGGGTGGTGCAAAATCACCGGAGCTCTCTGACAATGCGGAGAAGTCTAGCAACAAAATCCCTCAACCTGTTGAAGCCAGGATTTGGCTTTGTGGAGGGAGCATTTGGAAAGGCCAAGGACTTGATGAGGAGTGAAGACAATGGCTCGTCTGTCAAGGAAGTGGGTTTCAAAGAACCAGTAGGCGATGTGAAGAAAAGGGAAGAGGAAGAGGAGCTGAAGCGCATTTTTGCCGCAGGACAATTAGTGGCCGAAAATAGATTGTCCAAGCCTGCATCCCGGCCATCCAACCTGTCAAAACCATCAATCACGAATGAAGATATAGATGCCCTCATTGATGCTGATGACTCCGTGCCCCGAAACGCCCGAGTCCTGGACGAAGAGCTCGTCGAATTGGAAATGCGCATGAGTCGTTCCCAAGAAGAACAATTGGATGGACCCGCTGAGAATAAAGTCTTTGATGTATTCTCCGGACCGGAAGTTTACGATCCTAATGTTGACCCGGAGACGGCGGTGAATTGGCCCGGAGCCAAGGAGGGCACGCGAACGGAGCTTAGACTTGCCACTGATTTATCGACAGCTTTGAAGCAAGCTCAGTTTGCGTCGGCTGTGTTGTCTCAGATGAGGGAGGAAACTAGCAAATAGGACGGAAGTGAGGTTCGATACTTTGTTGGGAAAAAAGAGATTTCAACGGAGAGAGTGGCTCTTCTTCAAACTTGTGTATACGAAGCTGTGAAGGCTGGCATCATTGAAGATCCCGAGGTCCTAATGAATGAACGTGCTAGGCTGCAGATGTTGATTGATGAATTAGTATCCCAACCTCAAGAAAGGTTGGAGGAGATTTCAATGAGCTACAAGGATCTCCTATTGTCAGACAATCTAGTACAACTCATACAAGAAAGGCTGCTCGCTATGGCGCAGCGTGATGTAGATGCCCAAAGGGAAGGGAAGGAGGACTTGTACAAGGCGGTTCATGCCAATGAACACGCAATCATGATGAACCTCACCAAGATTGCCCAAGGGCTGGTGAAAGAAACCCAGGCTCTAGGTGCAGAGTTGGAGGTCTCAATGTTGGAGATTATCCGCTCCATTTGCGAGGTTGCTATGGACCCATCCCACAAGACCGAGGAAGATACTGCAGTGGCATTGACCGATGCAGTGAGAGATATGAGACCACTCCTGGACGATGCCTTTGTTGCTTATCTCAAGTACGCCATAGCGGAAGAAGAAGGGAAGCTTGCGAGGGCGGGTCTTGTTGATGACCCAGAGCATAATAGGTGGTTGTTCGTTCTCAAAATTGTCCAAGAGGGAGTATACTCTGAGTTATCACAGGGTGTGCAGCGATACATTGATCACATCACGTATGTGCTTCGTATGAAATCGAAATCGGAGAGAAAAGGGCTACTGAAAAAGTTGATTGATGTCATGCCGACAATGGATGTCCGCCCATTTGTGAAGGTGGTGGTAAGTTTGCTGATGTTATTCACTGGTTTAATTCATCTATCTATCTCTCAAACACGAAAATATTGTGTGATTCTATTTATGTGTTCAGAGTAATATTGTGTCAAGTCTTGGAACAACAGTAAAATGTGACTTTGTGGATGGTGCCATTCTGGGTGAAATGACAAATCAGTTGTTGCAATTACAGTGTTAATGAACTATTGCCTGCGGAGAGAGTGAATGAGTTAAGCAAGGATGCTGATGCATGGGCTGCCACTCAACGACAAAAGTTGATGGAGCGCCGAAATGTGACACGACAAAGGATTGAGGCTTCTCGACAGACAGGGGATATCGATCCAGATAAGATAATAAAGAAGCCCGGCGTCGAGGCAGAGCGTTTTGATTGAGGAGGGCGCAAAACCAAAGAATACTTTCTGCAGAAAGAGGTCTCAGAGTCAAATGGAATGTGGTTCCATTGGCATTCGCGTGTCTATGTAACATGGCCTCCGGCTCTGGAAGTCTAACCATCTATGGGAGTGCATCTGTCTGCCGTTAGCTTACCTGCACTCTGCCGTCAAAGCGTTGATTCTACCAAAATAGTATGTTAACTTTTTTCCAGCTGCCACATTGGTCATAGTTATTAGATAGTCACCAAATACCCACTGGCTTCTCAAAGCAATACTGGATAGGGCTGGCGATCATCTCTTCCTCACTCCATTCCGACTGAGTCAAAAATTGGCTATCGCAGGCCTCCACACAGTGGGCGATGACATTCAAAGACCAGTTTATGCTTGGGTTGTGGTACTTCAGGAATTGTCCTGGAGGCTTTGGCCAGCATGGCCAATACATGTACTTCGTTGCCACATTTGCTCAGATGAAAATGAAAAATGGATTACCAGAAGGAATCGAAAATATAATTGTACAACCCAGTTCACAATACCGTTTAGCTGTGTGATGGGACGCCAACTGATTTGGCGAGGAACAGCAGCAACATGAGTGTTGCATAATAAGGCTTGATATCAGAGGCCCAAAACAATATGATGTAAATATTGAACTTAAAAACCTTTTGTTCATCAGTAATTTCATGCTTCATTTGTTCGAGTTTTATGGTACACAAAAAGGCATGAGAGATAGGACAATTATTATCATTGGGGTACGGTGGGGCAATGATGTGATATCAATTTGACCTCATTGTTGCACTAGCATAAAATTCACAAGAATACTTGGTTGGGTGAATTCGACTATTTTGCACAGCTGCATGACATCAAAACAGAAACAAAGAGTGCTCATATTTGGTACTGCATTTCAGTGTCTGAATAGGAAAGTTTGTGTTTCTTTCACCTAACCATTTTATGTTACAGAAAGAAAAGTTATTCTCCCAATGAACAGAGAGAATCAAGACAGCCATAAAGTCTCTCAACTCGTCAACCACAAAATTTCACATTGATGAGTTCCCAACAACTTCTTTGACATTGCTGATGAGAGATGATACCTCCGCATCAACCCATAGTGGCCCAGCGGCATTTGTCCCATCTGCATTCTGCACACTTGTTCTTTCTTTGTAACTATACGTCAATATTTTCTAAAGGAGCCTAGTCCGAGGAAAGAACCAACTTCTCTTTTGGAGTAGGCGCTGGATCATTGGTGAAATAAGGATGGCTCAAACATTGGGATGCTGTAAATCGTTTGTTTGGATCGAGTACCAGCATGGATCTAAGCAGTGATATGCAGTCCTGCGGAGCCGCTATGAATATCTCATCAAATTGATGATTTGGAGGGCAATTGTCCCATTCCAATCCCCGTGTGCACAGTGGCAAAGTATCATAATCAGGCCAATTTGTTTCCGTCGGAGTTCCAAAAACTTCAAATATTTTGTCCAGCTGGCTAATGTCTGTCATATTACCCTGCAAAAATGGTCTCCTGAGAAGCAATTCTGCAAAAATACAGCCTACGCTCCAAATATCTGCTGCTGAAGAGTACTCCGATGCACCAAGAAGGAGTTCAGGAGGTTTATACCACAATGTGATGGCCTGTGGGGACAGATGAGTCTTTGGCGTACCATACATTCTTGCTAAACCGAAATCAGCGAGTTTCATTGTTCCGTCTTTTAAGAAAAGACAGTTATCAGGCTTTAAATCTCTGCAGGCATTGGCGAAGCAATGCGGTCAGATTACAAAATGCTTTACGATGATCTGAAATACAAAGATGGAATTTCCGCTCACCTATGAAGTATCCATCTATCATGACACGCTGATATAGCCCGCAATATCGTCCATAAATGCTGCTTAGTGTCCGCCAAAGATATTGATATTGCACGGTTCTTCAATATCTTGTCTAAATCTGTGTCTGCAACCTCGTAGACTAAGCACACCGCCATATCATGAGTTGTGAATACGTCTACCAACTCAATCACATTCTCATGCTTGAATTCCCGCAACAATTTAATTTCGCGGACGGCTGTAAAGTTGATGCCGTCCTCGGCCCTTTCGCTCTTGATCGTTTTCAAGGCAACGTGACGCCCCGTCGATTTTTGTGCCGCCAATTTCACGACACCCCAAGTTCCCTGGAAGACACGGGCCAGCGATGATTTTGATACTATATTGGCGAGATCGATATCGCCATGATAAAAAGTCCACAAAAATGTTAAAGGAGAGATATTGGTGGGCC
>JALLAS010000096.1:0-19138 GCA_036939415.1 Detonula confervacea | reverse complement strand
CATGATGTAAAAGCAGACAAGGGACAAAAGTCCCTTGATATTTACAGAGCACACTCGCCACGAACAGGTGAGATGGACCGGATAATTGACCCCTTTCTGATGCAGCAAGGAAAGGTAATTTCTGCCTAAATGTCTTCAACACAAACAAAGCCGTCGTGTCCAATGAACGAGCGAAAAATCGGTACCAGTATTTCAAACACTGTGCAACCCTTCAGTACAGAACCTCCACGTCTTGCCTCCAACGTGGCAGTTCTGTTTGTTGTACAAACAGAAGGACAAAAAAAGCGACTCACAATAGTAGCGTAGAATGATTTGTTGAATAGTTTGTTGGAATTTAGGCTGACTGCAGAGTAAGTTAAAGGCAGAAAACAAGTGTGAGTGAAAGAACGATCAAGAAAGGAGAAAAAAGACACAATCAATTGAAATACTAACCTTAATTAGCATTCAGAGGTATCGAATTGAATGTATCCTTGGCCTATTATTGGCAATTCTGCTGAATATAGGAAAAATGAAGTAAGGGGAGATCTGTGTGAGTAATGAGTGGTGATGACGTAATCCATTGGCACCAATCGGCGAAAGCATCCAATAGCAAGAAGGGAAATATCATCCCGGCAATCGTGAAATTTCATCCCTGCAGCCACCGTGCGGCATCAAAAATCAATCAATGCCATCGCCCCAACCACCAACACAACCAATGAACGTACAGCTCCGCCGCAGAGTCACTCGGCACTGATGCAACGGGACGCATCAAATAAGACAATCCAGAAAGGACTAAATCCCTTGGCAACAAAAGGACCAATCATCCAAGTGCAAAATAGGGAAATTTCATCCTGGAAGCAACCGTGCGGCATCAAGAAACAATCAATGCCATCGCCAAAACCCACAACACAAACAATGAACGTACAGCCCCCCCCCAGAGTCACTCGGCACCGATGCAAGGGGACGCATCAAATAAGACAATCCAGAAAGGACTAAATCGTGCGGCATCAAAAATCAATCAATGCCATCACCCAAACCACCAACACAACCAATGAACCTACAGTGGAGCCGCCGAATCCCTCGGCACCGATGCGTCGGTACGCGTCAAATAATACAAATCCGGCAAGGAATCAATCACTTGGCAACAATAGCACCAATCATCGGAGAGAAAAATAGGGAAATTTGATACCGGCAGCCAGCACCGATGCGTCGGTACGCGTCAAATAATACAAATCCACAAAAGGAGGAACAATAGCACCAATCATCGGAGAGCAAAATAGAGAAATTTCATCCCTGCAGCCAAAAATCAATCAATGCCATCGCCCCAACCCCCATAGCAAAGAATGAGCCTACAGCCGCACCGCCGAATACATCGGCACGGATGCGTCGGGACGCATCAAATAAAACGATCCATCAAGGACTCAATCCCTTGAAACCAATCGACCAATCACGAACTCACCGTGAGCGTGTCGGACTGCTGACTAGCGTCCAGAAGACCAGAGCGGAAGGCGGAGACGATGTCGGAGCGGAGGGTGGTAATTCTGATGATTTACGGAAAAAGGAAGGGGGCGTCTGTGTGAGAAATGAGTGGCACCAAAATAAGACAATCAAGCAAGGAATGGAAATTTCATCGCGGCAGCCACCGTGCCGCATCAAAATACAATCAAAGCAACCGCCCCAACCCCCAACGCAAGGAATGGACCTACAGCCGAGCCGCCGAATACAATCAAGCAACGAATGGAAATTTCATCGCGGCAGCCACCGTGCCGCATCAAAATCAAATCAATGCAACCGCCCCAACCCCCCACGCAAAGAATGAACATGCGGCCGCGCCGCCGAATATAATCCAGCAAGGAATGGAAATGTCATCGCGGCAGCCACCGTGCCGCATCAAAATACAATCAATGCAACCGCCCAAAACCCCCAAAGCAAAGAATGAACGTGCAGCCGCGCCGCCGAGCACAATCCAGCAAGTATTGGAAATTTCATCCCGGCAGCCACCGTGCGGCATCAAAATCAAATCAATGAAACCGCCCCAACCCCCAACGCAAAGAATGGACCTACAGCCGCGCCGCCGAATACAATCGAGCAAGTATTGGAAATTTCATCCCGGCAGCCACCGTGCCGCATCAAAATCAAATCAATGCAACCGCCCCAACCCCAAAGCAAAGAATGAACGTGCAGCCGCGCCGCCGAGCACAATCGAGCAAGGAATGGAAATGTCATCCCAGCAGCCACCGTGCCGCATCAAAATCAAATCCAACGCAAAGAATGGACCTACAGCCGCGCCGCCGAATATAATCCAGCAAGGAATGGAAATTTCATCCACGCAGCCACCGTGCAGCATCAAAATCAAATCAATGCAACCGCCCCAACCACCAACGCAAAGAATGGACCTACAGCCGCGCCGCCGAATCCCTCGTCACCGATGGGTCGGGACGCATCGAATAAACCAATCGTGAACTCACCGTGAGCGTAGCAGGAAGCAGGAGAGCGGAGCGGAAGGCGGGGCGGAGGGAAGAGCCGAGGGCGTAGCGGAGGTCACCGTGAGCGTAGCAGGAAGCAGGAGAGCGGAGCGGAAGGCGGAGACGAGGGCAGAGCCGAGGACGGAGCGTGGGTCAAATCTGAAGTCAAGCGGATGTCATGAGGTCGAGCGGAGGTCAAGCGGAGGGTGAATAGGTGATGGGGAGATCAAGCGGTGGAGCGGAGGTCAAGAATGAATTGGTTCAATAGGGCGGAAGCTAGCGGTGCAACCAAGCAAGGGAATTTTCGAAAATAAAAGAATGAAAGGGACTGAGGAAGGGTCTGTCCGCCCTCCGGTGATGTTTTGAAGTGCGTGTGAAAACAGTCTGTCCGTCAACCGGAGATGGACATGTAATCTTGGGGACTAAAATTGGACACAAATAAATTTGAAGAAACTAATTGCTAAAGTTGCCGCCGATCGGAAAACTGGATCGGCGGCAACTCTGGGAGGGTTACTTAGGGATAAGCTTATAAGCTACATCCAATGCAGTGACCCTCAATCTGCAAGCAAATGGTGGTCGGGGGATCCGTAGGAACTAGTATGTTTCTACGTAGGAATCACGTAGGGTTTGAACCGCTCAACGAACCGCTCATCCGCCAAACTGAGCAGCTCGTAGACCATTCACTAATGCCGGAGCATTGCTTCTCCTTCTAATCGTGGTATTGATGACACGCGTCGATTCGTTACCAGATAATAACATAATATGAACAGATGATGCCGATGCTATCATCTATCTACCATGCATATCGCAGGATATCTACATCATGCGAGCATCATGCCGTACGAACATATAGATGATGGTGTTCGTGTTCCAGCAGCGCACTAGAAGGGGACACACAAATCATTCATCATAATATCGTATTTTGGCCGTGAACATATTCTCATTGATCAAAATTCAAAAACAAACAGAAGACAACAATTAATTTCAGGGCATTGTCAAGATGGAAACACGCCTCAACAGCATCAGTAATCATGAGCCTTCTCGGACACCCAGCCAATCCGAGGGAGCATCCGAGCAGACATCCTTGGATACTCCTGTCTCAACGTCTTCGAGGCCTCGACTTCAACGAGGACTTGAGCCTACCACTTCACAACGCCTCGCTGCGGAAGATTTCATTGCATCTCAAAATCCAGACCGATGGCAAGATTTAGTAGAATCCATGCGTCGGCAACAGCGTCAACAACGGCGTCAACTTAGTCGAGAGGGCAGTGGGGGAGAACAAAACCAATTTGTGCAAACTACTGATAGTGTGGAGCCAGCTGCTCGCCTGGAACTTAATGATGAAGAGGATGAGGGGCCGCCGGTCCAGTCTGGAGCGACGCTTGACATGCTCGAAGCCGAAGCCAATGCAAACATGTCAAAGGAGTCAGCTGCTCGTCTGGAACTTAATGATGAAGACGATGAGAGGCCGCCGGCCGATATTGGAGCGCCGCTTGGCATGCTTGAAGCTGAGGTCGATGCAAACATGCCGAAGAAAACGGACGGAGGACTAGAATTGATTGGAGATGAGGAAGCTCCCACACCTCACCCGGACCGAATCATGTTTGCAGAACAGAATACCGGGGCAGCTTCTCTCCGTGGGATCACCAAAGCAGCAGCTGCTCCAGAAATTCAAGGAAGCTCACCGGCCGCACTCCAACAGCACCATGCCGTTCAGCCGTCTCCAGATGACAATGCCCGGCAAATGCGAACCTTGACTCCCGATGTATCTGTCCCAAGTGACAGTAGACAATCAAGTAATCATACTACTCAGCATGGCGCTTCTGTGGGAACAGAGCCTCCTCCACGACCCCCTCCACGATCAATGCTACCCGGCACAAGTTCACCATCAATACCTTTGTTTCATGAGGTTGAGGCTACAATTGTTAGAGAAATGCCTGTGTATGATGCAACTCCAATCGAAAATGATACCCGCCCATGGTGGAAGAAACATCGAGGGTGCCTTTTGTTGGGCACTGGAGTAAGCATTGCTGGCTTGGCTGTGGCTACTGCGCTTGGTTTGACACGTGGCCCAGATGATAAATCTGCAGGACTCGATCTGGTTACGGCTCAGCCAACTGAGTCCTCTGCTCCAAGCTTGGTTCCTTCTTTGCGGCCAACTCTTCAGCCATCCGAATCTGTTTCTCCCAGCATGATACCTTCATTCACACCTACATTTGAGCCGTCTCAATCTGGCATCCCTAGCACTTATCCCAGCCCACAGCCGTCTACATCTTTCATTCCATCATCTACTCCTAGCAAAAGCCTTCGGCCAACAACATCATTTGCCCCGAGCCAAAACCCTTCGCTCTTGCCTTCCTCTCAGCCAACACGCACAAAACTCCATCTCATTCAACAGACTCTTCCAGGTGGTGCAAGCAATGATTTGAGATGCATTGATCTAAGAGCCGCCGATACCGAGAACACAAATGACGTTTGGTACTTTCCGTGTAATAATGCCCCAGGTAAGACAAGAGAACTTCATTTTGATTTCTACTTGAAATGAGTTCGCTCATGTGATTTTTGGCATTCTGAACTGTAGCCCAATATTGGTACAGGGACTCTTTCTCTGGCTATATCAGGTCTTCGATCGATACGAACAAGTGCTTGGTTGGCTCTGGGGCATCAACTGACAAGGGTACAGAAATGATGATTTACGATTGCTTCGATGATGATGATCGATTCAAGTGGGATATTTACAGCGATGGCTCCATTCGGCCAAGAAAGAATGAGCTACTCTGTCTCCAACCATCAAGTGAGGTTGATGGCTCAGGTGAATGGGTTGGGTTTGCTTTGGTTCTTGAAGATTGTCGTGATGGCTACAAGGAATTTGTCTGGGTTGAGAATGAAGTCACAGAACGTCCTAGTATTCAACCATCTACATCCAGAAGCCCATCATATGTTCCAAGTGAAAGCTACCCACCATCTATATCTTCTGTCCCAAGTGAAATTCCTTCTTTGAATCCCACCTCTCGGCCATCTACATCACTAGTTCCTACTTCTTATTGGCAATCCTTAAGCTACACGGGGCCTGGGGCTATCATCTATGGTGATGACCGGAACAAGGATGATTTTGGATATGCGGTGAAACTCACAAGCAATGGAAAATATTTGGCTGTTGGAAGTGAGCAGAGAAATGAAGATGAACCAGGCTATGTAAAGTTATATGAATTTGCTGAAGATACATCCACTTTCAATCAGATTGGGAAGACTATTCATGGTGAAAGAGCCGGTGATCGATTTGGTTTCTCGCTAGCCTTTGATGAACAAGCCAAGTTCTTAGCTGTCGGGGCCTCTGCCTATGGAAATGACGGCGCAGGGTACGTGAAAATGTACCAATGGGATCCAGACCAGTCTGAGTACAATCAGCTAGGTAAAACTTTGACTGGGGATGCAAGTAATGATGACTTTGGGTCTACTGTTACTCTTGCTGGAGATGGTAAGACTGTGATTGTTGGAGCTGAGGACAATGAAGGAAGTACTGGCCAAGTGAAGATCTTCTCGCTCAATGATGCTGCTTCGAACTACGACCAGGTAGGGCAAAGTCTCACGGGGGAAAGCGCCGGCGACCATTTCGGGAGGTCTGTTTCGCTCACAAGTGATGCAAAAGTGTTAGCCATTGGAGCATACCAAGGCGGTAGTGATCCAGGATATGTAAAGATATATGCATGGGATGAAGAGTCATCACTGTTTGAACCAATGGAGAAGATTAATGGAGATGCTGGTGGTGATTACTTTGGAAGGTCTGTGGCACTCAGCAGCAATGGTAGGAGATTAGCTGCTGCGGCGACTAACAGCAATGGACCCGGATATGTGAAGATGTTTGAGCTTGACGGCAATTCATCCAAGTTTGAGCCTCTAGGGGAAACTCTCCATGGAGATGCTGACCTTGGCAAGTCGTTTGGTTGGTTCATGTCGCTCTCTCAAGATGGAAACACGTTAGCTGTTGCTGATCCGTTCAGTGCTGTAAATGGTTCAAACTCTGGACAAGTTGCTCTCTATGTATGGGATGAAAACGAAGGTAGTTTTGTAGGATTGGACATGGTCAATGATGCATTCAAAGGAGCAGCTGGTGATTACTTTGGGATATCAGTGACACTTAATCAAGATGGATCATGGCTAGTAGTTGGATCTCCACAAGGAAACAGCGGTCCAGGCTATGCAAAAGTATTTACCAGATAGTCAGTGCCTGACCAGTCGAGCTCTTGTCATCTTTTCAGCCAGTATTGTAGCTTGATCTAGACGTACGAATATGACATCGACGGTGTTGGCCCAAACTGGTGCAAGCTTTCGTTAGCGGATTTTCTGATGTCAAGCTGGGCATGAGGGCTTTTCAAAATGGCGGTCCAAAGGCCTGGAGGAAATTTTACGAGATCGGGGATAGCTGAGAACAGGGTACAATCTGGGTGCAAAAAGTAGTTGATTGTGTAGTTATGGTTAAGAGTTGGCGGAAGTTCTTGATGAGAAGGTACAGTTAACAAATCACGTAGAGTGATTAGAACATATGATATCTAGTGGGGTATGGACATGAAGTTAATGAAGATTGATACAGAGGGTGTTGAATGCAGTGGATATTGGGAAGTAAATGAAAGATATCATTATGTGAAGAAGGGGGATCCGGCCAAGTTTGGGTCGGTGTACATAATATTATTTGCTGTTGAGAATCAGCAGATTATTTGTCAAGGTTAAGAAATTATGGTTATGACATGTCTTTGGGGGAAAATGGGGCAGACAGTAGGGGATGTAAACCATGTGTGCAATACAATAACAGTTACAATTTTGTTTTAAATGTTGCCTGTTAATTTCAGAACCGGCGTCGTACAGATGTTGCGATCTGCAATGTTAGTAGGGTCCGTCATTATCAAACCTGACCACCTGACTTTCCTCAATATGGCATTGGTGCTAATAAACGTTGTGTGATTCCATATCAGTATATCGTGGCAGTTCTTGCTGCGAAAGTCTTGGCTATTTTGAACCGACGAAGCAAAGTATGGACCTCACCTGACCTCACTACCTCTGCCTTGACCGCACCCTTTGATTAAAAGAGTGGAATCAGCTGCAATGACCAAATCGCCCGTAAGCCCCATCGGCTTGATGGGAAAGGTGCAGTTTGCATTATATCATCTATTCAGTATTCATGCGGTATCGATTTGGGGTATGCTGGAGCCGCATGTGTGTATGCTGATGCGATGACTTTCACTTACATGATCATTGTTGCCATTTATTGTGGCTGCAATGCTGATATACATGTCTTTTGTAGAAGAGATGATACTAATATCTCATGACAGAGATCCGACGATGATTGCGTACATTGGCAGACACATCCCTATTTTTGGCTTTCATGCAGCGAATCTCTGCTTCTCCATGAAAGACAATGAATTCCACTTCTTCTCCAACGCATCCATTCGATCCTTCGTGCCCGGATGCGTCATCTCCCAAGACGTCGATCCCGACCCCCCCTGATAATCCCATAATTTGCGCAATAATCCTCTCACCGACGTGGGATGATATCGATCGTAATACAATCTGTTGCTGCTCCGATGATGCCCGAGCGAATCATCATTAGCACCATACGTCGATGCCAACAAGTCCCACGCCGCCCCATCCGCCTGATACTCATCCGCCCTCGAAAATGCCAAGTCTCCCAAGTAAGAGGCGCCATTCCACAATCCCTCCGCCACGGCCTCGCCGAACGACTCGTCGTATCCGTCGTGATCCTCGTACACGAATGCCTCCCATATCGTGGATAGCAATCTATTCTTGACGGCTCGTTTTTGGGTGTGGCGATGGAGGACGTGGCCCATTTCGTGTCCTAGTAGGGCGGCTAATTCGGCGTTTGTGAGTGATAAATTGTTGAGTAGGGCATCGGTGACGCGGACTATCCCTCCTGGCAGGGCGAAGGCGTTGACGGTTTGCGGAGCGTGAACTACTCCGAAATCCCAATCGTATTGCTCTAAATTGTCGAATAGGCCATCATTATTGTGATTTTGATTGTTGGAGTTCTTCGCCCAATAGCCAGCATTTACTAATTCCAATCCGACCTTCTTCACTCCCCATCGATCCATCACGGGAGGATATTTCTGTTGCAATGATCTAAGAGCTTCCTTCCCCAACGATACATCTGAATCGACTGGCACCGTCCATAATATCACAGTAGCAGCATAATCGGCTAGGGGTGTCAAGTACCATATTGCCAGTAGGAAAGCTATGCATGCAACCAGGAATGCTTCCTGCTGGCGTTTGGTTTTGATGCCAAGGCGTTGGCTCAGCAGAGGCAGCCAGATGGTGGCGGCGGGGATGCTGCTGCCGCTGCTGCGTCCAGGTCCGGGGCGTTGATTGTAGGCGTTATTGGTTGTCCGCCGCGAATTGGTTGGATTGGGGCGACGACCTTGGTGGGTTTCATTTGTCCGTCTCCTCATTTTTCTCACAATATTCGCTGGCCTGAATGATAATTCTAGATAGGTAAAGTGTAAAACACAAGTGTGGTAAGTGATAACATGCTGCGCCTTTGGAAGGGCTCAAAAGGAGCACGATTGCCGTCGTTTTTTGAGGTTGATGGAGTTCTGCGGAGGAAGTGGAGGTGGAGTTGTTCCAGTTCCAGATTGCGCAGGCTAGTAGCTACGCGTGTTAGATAGTTGCTACTCCTATTATTTGCTAGGAGTAGGACTATTCGCTATTCGGGAATCGACAGCGCGCGGGACATTGCGTCGCGAAGATAGCAAAATATAATATTGTCTCGCCGATATTTAACATAGGAATTAATATGAATGAGCGAAGGTGTAACTTTGCGACATAAGGTAAGGTAAAAAAGTCACCAGTACAGATAGTATCCCAGGATACAATACGATACTGGCGATGGAGGACGGAGGACCCGAGGCCCGAGAACCCTGCATGCTCCTGCATCTTCCTGCATGTATCATGCCTGGCTGAATTCTGCTTTTCTAAGATCTTCCACGCACCACTTCCTATCGCTCTACAGACTTTTGCTTTTGGGTTTGGTCTGTTATGGTACCATTCTACGTTTGTTGCTCTTGTTTGATTTGGTCGGTCGGTCGTCTGTTATGGTACCATTTCTAGGTTTGCTTTTGGGTTTCCAATTTGGCTGGTCGTCTGTAATGGTACCATTGCAACGTTTGCTTTTGGGTTTGGCTTATCATAGTCTGTTCCTTGACGATACCATTTTTACGTTTGCTTTTGGATTTGGCTGGTCGTCTGTTATGGTACCGTTTCTACTGTTGCTTTGGATTTGGTCAACAACAGAGGAACATCATCAAGCGCACCAAAAGCTACCATGCATCGTCTGGTTGGGCGAAACCCCTCACTAGCTATTGACTCTTCATTTTGCCGCTAAAAATATGAGGAGACACACCTTCACCATCATCTCGCACCTGCGCGTTGCTCTGCCACTTCTGCTCTTGCTGCAGTCAGAAACAGCAACTGCCTTTTCATCGCTCACAAGTAGTACTAACTCTGACACTATCGTCACGAGATCCTACTCCATCCACGGAAATAACATCAACAGCAACAGCTGCATACTCCATGAGGTCCGCCCAGCGCCATTGCATCCCAAGCAAGGAGAAGAAGAAGATGACGCAGTCGAACTGTACTACCCAACCACAAGGCGGTCATTTATCCTTCCAGGTCCCATTGATGGAGATAAGAAGCCGATCGATATACGACAAACTTCTTCTGGATGCGGAGCGCTCGGTGCGACCGTGTGGCCATCAGCGATTGCACTGGCCGTACTCCTCGCAGGTGACGAAGGTCATTTGATCGAGGGGAAACGAGTCATGGAATTGGGAAGCGGCTGCGGACTTCCGTCCCTTGTGGCAAAACGAGCGTGCAATGCACGAAAGGTTCTTGCAACTGATTATTGGGAAGGAGGGAATGATAACAATGATGTTGACGGTACATCATTTAATAACACAGGCGGCGATAGGGTGATGCCAAATAACTTGTTTGGTGCAAATTTAGCACATAATATCGGGCTGGATGCCGATACTACTGTTCGACATCTAGATTGGCATGACGAAGCTGGCATAGCCGCAACTGCCGACGAATTCCGTCCTGAAGTCATCATTGGATCCGATTTGGTGTATTACCCCATGGACACGACGCCGTTTCTTCGAACGTTGGAGATCTTAATGAAGGGGGCTGGGGGTGCCGATAATGCTTTATTGATACTGCCCCTTCGGCCAGCGTATTCGGAACGAAAGGCGCTTCCGGAATTTCGAAGGAGGTTGGAGGACGGAGAATTGGGAGATGTGTGTGATGTGATCATGGACGAGTTCGAAATGGTTGGGTTGGGGGTTCATGGCGATGAAGATAAACACAAGTTTCTTCGCGTACGGATGAACGCAAAAAGATAGGATTCATTGTCTGAGTTTAATCTTGAACAGCTGCATAGTAAGCAAGCATGGCTGTATGCGGGCTTTTTGACAAAGAAACATGCACAGTGACTATGTGTTCTTTCTGATGCAGTAATCTATGTTTGCGATGAAATGAGGTTGGTGAACATGGCCGACATGATGGCCAGTTGATTAAGAAACACTGTGGCCCTCAATGAATGACATCCACTGTTCGCCATTGAATTATGTCTTGTTTAAAGATTAGTACCCACAAAAGTAAAAGCTTGTATCTCTAAAACAGCAATCTCATTGCAAATGGCAAAATAAATAGCCATAGAGAAAAGGAAGTCGTAGACGCAGATGACCGCAAAGCATACGAATTCCAGTGTGACAATGATTCAGTAAGTGGACGTGCTGTCGGTCCCATAGATGGGGGATCTGAAGCTTCAGCAGCTGCCACCTCAGGAACAGTTTGGTTACCCTCCGCGACCTCAGGAATAGTCTGACTACCCTTTGCCTCGCAGCATTGGTCAAACAATTCTCCTTTAGCATCAATACAGTGCTCACTTGATTGTTCTCTCCGTGAATTCAGAAAGTGATGCACTTCTAGGCATGTTTTGACCTCACCATTGTATGATACTCTCTCATTGCTCTTCGTGTTGAAATATTTCCCATTGCTTGATCTGCATAGATTACAAGGCTTCTCAGGAGCTTGAATGCAGCATGTTTCGTCGAACAAATTCTGGCTTGATTCACATCTCGGGGAGTCCTTGTCAATTCCTGCATCGACAAATATTTTGCTATCCAGTTCATGGCATGAGACTTCTCCTCCCGAAAAGACCACTGTAGCTTTCCAATCTATACCGGAGTCACCACAGAGACTGCACTTTTCAAAGCTATTATTTTGTAGGAGAAAGAGAACATTGGAGAAAAGTGAATCAACAGACATCATTCAGAACACAAAAGGCTGAAATGATTGCATGCATGGACTTACCAGCAATCGTGGAAATTTTTGTTCTTGGTATCTACGCATTGCTCGCTGGAAGGTCCAAAGCTCGTCCTTAACCAACTCGAGAGGCCACTACAAGATAATTCTTCGCCATCAACTTGAATACTCACATCCTCACGGATACCGTTCCAAGACCCGTCAAGTCCGGTTCCACAAAGATCACATCCGTCATCAGCATGATCTGCGCGGCAGCACTCATCAAAATACTGAGTACGGAAGTTTAGGCATTGGTCAGAAGCTTCCATGATGGTTTCTGATAAAAATAGCCAGGTGAAGTCTCCGCATGACACATCGTTCCCTTCAAATTTAACCCGATGCGACCGGTTTAGGTGAGAATTGCCACATAGAGAGCATGATTCAAAGGGCGGCGGTTGATTTTGGGATACAGCTTGGTCTGTAGCGGGGAGATTTTGATATGTTTCTCCGCTGATGTCATTTGCTGTCCAGCTTCCATTACTGTTCATTGGATATGTTGGATTGGTTTCTGTGGTAATACCACCATTTGTCGATACTGCTTCATCTGTTCCTGGAAGATTTATATTTGTTTCTCCATTGACATCATTTGCAGCCAAGCTTCCATTACTACCCGATGAAGCTCCTAAGTTGCTTTCTATGCTGCTAGTTCCATCTGATGCTGCAAGTTGGTTTGATTCAGTCACGGACATAGTTGCTGGTGCAGTAGCTGGTGATGTGTCTGCTGGGAAAGAAGGTGGATTGCAGACAAAATCTTTGTAACAGATCTCTCCCGCAGCACAATCGTTGATGTCCAAGCATTTTGTGGCTGACTCACACTGATGAGAGGTTGGAGACGGTATACACCATATGTGAGATGGTATTGCAAATACAATAGTCACGTAAAAGGCTGAACCACATTGCTCATTATATCCATCATTACTCACTGTTTCCATGAGTTCCTTCCACCGAGAACCACAAAAGTTCCCAACATTTGATTCTACACTGCCCTCTTTGATGCCTACTTGAGAATCAACGCCTGGAGCAGTCGGTGACGGTGGTGCCTTCAATACACTGCCATCTTCGGTGCCTGCTTGAGAATTAACGTCCAGAGCTGATGACGTTGGTACCTCTAATACACTGCCATCTTCAGTGATTGCTGGATGATCAACGTCCGGAGCAGTGGGCCACGTTGGTACATTCAATGATGTGGATTTGGATAATGTTGGTAGTGGAGTATTCTCTGATGGAAGGAATTTGTAAGGCTCATTGTTGTTTGTTTCCTGATTTTGGGTTGGCATCGGAAGTGAAGATGAAATGGGTTGTCGAGTTGGTTGCGAATATGTAGGAGGGCCCAGTTTCGATGACGATAATGTTGTTGGTTTTGATTGAGTTGGTTTCAAATCATATAATGGTGTGGCTGGTGTGTCACTGACATCTTGGTCGCTGTCTCTTCCTGGCCTTTGATTTGGCCTGGAAGATGGAGACGAAGTACGCCGCTGAGTGATTTTTGCAAATGAATATGAATTTATTATCGAAGCCAAAAAATCATTAGGAGTTGGCATTGGTGTTGGTTTTGCACTAGATTTTGGAGTTGGCTTATATGATGACAGATGAATGATCAGAGAAAACAAGTCAGTTTCAGATTGGATATGTATATAAGAGAGTTGGTTTTTGAAGAACTTACATAAATGGTGGTGAAACTTGCGTTTGGGGTTGTAGGATCAGCTGGCTGCCTAGTTGTTGGTTTTGAACTGGATTTTCGAGTTGGCTTTGACAAGAGACAGCAAAAAGGATCAACAGCATGGTCAATAAGTCATCAAGTAATTCATTGTCGAAGGACTTACATGGAAGGTGGTGAAACTTGCGTTTGGCGTTGGTAGATCACCTGGCTGCCTAGATGTTGGTTTTGCACTAGATTTAGGAGTTGGCTTTGACAAGAGATATAAATGAATGCTCATCAGCATCACCATATGTTGTTTAGGAGTCAAATCAGGGCGGTGATCATTGAATGACTTACATAGAAGGTGGCAAAACTTGCGTTTGGCGTTGTAGGACCAGCTGGCTGCCTAAGTGTTGGTTTTGCACTGGATTTTGGAGTTGGCTGCGTCGTGGTATACAACAAAAAATGATCATCAGTATTATAACTAGTGATAAAGTGCAAATCAGGGCGGTGATCAGTGAAGGACTTACATAGAAGGTGATGAAACTTGCGTTGGGTGTTAGAGGAATAGCTGGCTGCCTAGATGTTGGATTTGCACTGGATTTTGGAGTTGGCTGCTTCCCGAAAGACAACAACAAAATATCATCAGTATTACAATTAGTCATGAAGGAAACAAATCCCCAGGTTAATAATAATCTCAAAAACCGACTCACGTAAAAGGTGGCAGAAGCTGCATTTTGCGTTGTGGGATCAGCTGGCTGCCTAAATGTTGGTTTTGAACTGCCTTTTGGACCAAGCTGTTGCAAGAGATGGCCAAATGATCAAACCATATAATGAATGAGTTGCTAGGTATCTAGACAAACAATATCATGACGCCATGATAAGACTTACATAAAAGCTGGGATCAAGTGGCTGCCTAGATGGGTTTGGAGTTGGCTGGGATAAAAAGAGATGATCAATATAACAATTGTGAGTGTGTGGGTCATAGGAAAGAAATACCGAAGGTTGTTGCTTTGTGGGTCATAGCTCACGTTTCGAGTTGGAGGAGTAGTGGGCTGTCCGGAGGGGTTTGGAGTTTGCTGTGACTGTGGCTGTGACAAGAGAGGGCAGTGGTCACAACAGAAAAGGGGTGAGTCTATGAGAAGCTAATACTGAAAGCATTGAGACAGTGCATTAGTGGAACTTACCTTCCTGTTTGGACGATTGGAGGGCTGTTTTGATGGGTTTGGTGTTGGCTTTTTGATAAGAGACGATATGAGACAAAAAAACAGGAGGATGAGTCAATAGTTGAACCAGTTACAAACAATATTCATCATCAATAAGAGCGGTTAATCTTACATTTCTCGTAGGAGGCCTTGTTGGCTGCCTGGACGGATTAGGAGTCGGAGGCGGCAAGCTGTCGTTTGCAACCTTGGCAGCAGATTGGGCATGCTGTGCTGCACAGCTAGGCACAACGAAGCATCCCTCGTTGCCGTTGCAATGGCGAGATGCAAAGCCGTCAGGGCAAGGCTGCGAGTGTAAAGAACAATCAACGGTAAGTTTAAGATGTATCATGAGATGGGACAGCATGGCGTCTGACCCTGACCAAGAGTTTGACGCGAGATGTGATAGTCTCAATAGCCACGAGTGTGCTTACCTTACTCTGCAAGCAATTTTGCTTGGTCTCCATAAAATTAATGCCACAGAAAAACTGATTCCCTTCTGGATTATCGTACGTTGCCACGCCCACAATATCAACATCTCCTACAGATCCACTATTGTTGTCAGTGTCCGTTGGTGGCGGCGGCGCCACAGCAACTCCCCCTTGCTGCTGCTGCTGCTGCTGCTGCTGTTCCATTTGTTTCTCCCTCTCGCAAACCATACTGTTCCTATTGCACTTGGCCCCACTGTCATTCAATCGCATTGCGCAATCGTCATCCAAATCATCCAAATGGTAGCATTTGGTAGAGCCATTTTGAGATTGTATTTCGCAGCCTGTCGTACGACAGGTCTGTTCCGTACTGCAACCCTTGCCGTTGAATAAACACTGTCCGCAGTAGCCTTCTCGCTTCATGTACGGGCGGTTGCAGAATTGGAGCTCCGTCGGGCAATCGAAGTCGGAGATGCATCTGAAAATGCCATTGCTGTTGTTGTTGTTGATATTGTTGTTGGACTGACTGGGAGGAGGAGCAACTCCTGCAGTATTTGAAGGACTGGGAGGAGGAAAAACTACTGCAGTATTTGACGGATTGGGAGGAGGAGGAACTACTACAGCATTGTTTGCCGGACTGGTCTCAACGGGTGGTTGCGTATCCCTCAGCCATTCCAAATATGCCTCGTCCCAACACGGAGCATCGGCTATGCATTTCATTCCATCGGGACATGTGCCTTGCGCATACCCTTGGGGACACGGGATGGCAGTTCTGATGCATGGATAATAAGACAAGGGGATTTTCCATTAGATATCATGAGATTTGCTTCGTCAAAATAAATATCATCAAAAAGTAGTGGTTTCAGACACACAACAACAACAACAACAACAACAACAACAAATATACTCACAGACAATTTTCCTTAACATCCTTCCAATCGTATCCGCAATACCGCTTCACCGGATCGCCCTCGAATACAATGTCCGCCTTCGGCGCGGAGTCGTTAATGCCGCCGACGAAGTCTATTCCTTCCAACGAATCGAATGCCCCGCCATCGCCATCGCCATCTCCGCCTCCTTGTCGTCGGAGCTGCTGCACCAAGGCCTGCGTGGATTCCGCGCTTTCGAACGGACGTTTTATGATCGCGTCGATGGATACGGAGGGGTCGGTCGTTCGGTAGGTGGTTCTCTGGTCGTAGATTGCGGTGAATCGAGATTGAGATTCTCGGGATTGCAGGGTACGTAATGATGGCGGCGTCGGCGGCGTCCCGTCATGATGGGAGCGGGGTTGCTTCCCTCGAATGTTGCCGCGTTCGTTAGACGTGGTCATTGTCGTTGCGCCATCTTCTTCTTCTTCTCCTCGCTCCGCTCCTCCTGCCGTTGAAACACCGAGCTTCCTCCTCTCGAAGCCGGTCACGCTAATCTCGACGACGACATCCGACAAGCTCCTCAATTCGTCGTCCTCGCTCCGCCGAGCGAGATTTTCCGCCGAATAAAACGAATTCAAATAATTCTCCAACGTCCCTTCCAGGTCGTCGATCCCGCTTCCGTCGGCGCTCGACGCGCCGTTGAACGCGAGCTTGTGCCCGTAGGTGAGTATCGGTCCGAAGAGCATTCCCTCCGGTCGCTGTTGGTGTTGTTGTTGTTGTTGTTGTTGAGCAGCGGTTTGGGAAGAAGAAGGTGCGCTCCAATTATTTTCGCCATTGTTGTTGTTGTTATTGTTGTTGGCGGCGGCGGTAGCCGGGATCCAGGCCGGCACGGGTCGGTTCGTGGGCCGCCTCGTCATCGGCCGCGGAAGCGGCTCTCGCGGAGCGACGGCCGGAGGGGCATACCAGTTATTTTCGCCTTCGTTGTTATTCGCAATGTTCCAGTTGTTGTTTGTCGCATCGCTTGCCGGTAGCCACACCATGCCCGCTGTTGGTCCATTGGTGGGGGGTCTGACCGGTCGACGAGTCGTCGGCCTCGGCGTCAGCCGCGATGATGATGCGGTGGCGGGAGGCGTGTAAATCCATTTTTGGCCGTCGTAATCGACGTTGTTATTGTTGCCGGGAGGAGGTCGGCGGGTCGGTGGAAGAGGAGGGTTGTTGTTCGTTACCACTCCTGCCACCATGAAGGCTCCGGAGGGCGGTCTGGCCGGTGTTGGAGCCGGGTTATTATTTCCGCTGTTATTACTGACACCGCTGCTGCTGCTGCTGCTGATGATGATGATGCTGCTGCTGGTGTCACCGCTATCACCACTGCTACCAACAGTCCCAAAAGGATTGCCCCCTCCTCCTCCACCGCTACTGCCACCGCTACTGCCACCGCTACTGCCACCACTGCCAGTATCCAAAGCATTGTTGCTGCCCATTCCCGGCTCGCGAGGCGGTCGATTCATCGGATTGCTCTGCGCCGTGCTCCGAGGGTTATTGTTATCGGGCGGCGGTTTCGGCTTCGGCTCATTCGAGCCGGAACCGCTTCCGCCGTATCCCGGGCATTCAGTCAACGAAAAGGTGCATATTCCGAGACCCGCGTCGTACAATGATCCGGAGCTACGATATAGAGAGAAGATTGATGCATTTATCAATTATCGTGTCGGAAAGAGAGGGGGAATAGTGAGTAGCGATTGCGCCAAAAAGAGAAGTATCTCCTTCCAATGAAACCGTAAACAAGAGTCATGCGCATCATCATCAAAATCGTACTATGCATGCACTTATGCGCAAGCAGTCACCGAGCCAACGCTCTCGTACCCCGATCCGCCTCCCATCAAAAATCTGTTGTTGCAATACACGAAGCCGCCGCAATCCTCCGTGCCCCTGTAGCCGGTGGCGCCGGCGGCGCAGAGGCCGTCGGGGTCGGAGTAGGGGGCGGCGGTTTGCCACGCGTACAGCCATCGCGTTGTTGTAGGCGCGGTACTAGCATGAAATTGAAACGACCACCGTGATCGGCCGACGTTGTTCTCGTTGTTGGAAGATGATGCATTGCCGTTGTTGTTGTTGCTGCTGATGTTGCTGTTGCTTTTCTTGGCAATGAACGAAAGGCCAAGTAGCAGGAGCAATGATATTGACAGTGTTCGCGCAACTGCGGCCATTGTTGGATGATGCCATTGCCTGTGCATGATGATTGATGTTTTATGTGTATTGTATCTTATGCGCCCTGCGCCGCTGATTAACCCCCGCAGAACTTATCAGGCGTTCGTCCAATTGGCCAATCGTTCGACGTTCGATCGAGCTACGATATCTCCCTCTTGCGTGCCGTGATAGAAGATAGCTGGCCTCTTTGTGAGCGAGCTCAATAGCGAAATGAAGAGGAGGGTTACTATTCTCCAACGTCGCGGATAGATGGCGGAGGATGGCGGCATACCCGGCATACGGCATACCGATCTAACCAATGCCCAATGAATGCCAGAGCGACGTGCCGCGCGCCGCCACACTTTTCGGCCATGTTTGATGTCGTTTTTCGTGGTTTTGGGTTTTGGCGTCGCTTCACTCATCGTCAAAGTACAATATGATGTAGATAATGCTATTGTAATCGAACCCCCCTCTTTGGGGGGGCAAGTTTGCGTGATCCTGAGGCCGTTCTTGATACAACAGCCTATCGTGCGAGGGGCCGGTGTAATAGCTTCGTAAAAATCAAATTTCACTCTGAATCCCCCCTTTTACCGCCCTTGAAGCCCCCTTTTGATGCCACCTCCACCCCACATTATCACAGAAAACAACACTGTAGTCACCGACCAGCCATCTATCTATTCATGCATTTTAAAGCCTACACTTTCAGCTTTCAGGGCTCTCCCACAATAGACACTATATTTTCTCAGTTAAGTCTTTCACCCCACTCCTACCTGCAATCAGCCACCTTTTCAGTAGCGTTCAGCACAAATATCCATGCATTTTCTTGCCGTCGCAACTCAAGTACAAATGCAATCCATTAATAGGATTAGTGGTAAGGTCGCATAAATGCGATCACTCAAATAACAAGCCTCCTTGCATGCTTACCTTGAACTCTGTTTCTGAGGTTCAAGAGAGTGAGGACTTTATCACTCTCAACGCCCAACTGAATGCTGAGATCTCCCAA
>JALLAS010000095.1:9029-19374 GCA_036939415.1 Detonula confervacea | reverse complement strand
TAGGTACCTTGGAACACAAAGCAGCCATGTCTGTTGACGCGGCAGCGAGCTAGTTTAGTAGGAGTAGGAGTATATTATGCGCGCGGGGCCGGCCGGCTCTGCGCGCGTCCGTCGGTGGCTGGCGTCGCATGCCTTTGATAACAACCAGCAACATACACTGTAAATACAATATCTAGAAGATATGATACGATAGGCTCTCAACGTTTAGCCTTTGGCCTGTATCGTATTGTATGGCCTATTTCCATTTCCATTTTCCATCCTTGTCACAAAGTCTATCCAAAGCCTACGATACCGTCGCCGCCCGGTTTGCACTCAAAACAACAAAAAAGGAAAAGAAACGAATTAGACCGAATGATGTGGTCTGGGCAATCATCCAATGCCCAACAGCAACAGAACTCCTCGGACAGCGATGCCGCGAACATAGCCGCGGATGTGTTCGGACACACGGCCTATCTTGACGGGCTTGCCTCCAAGATCAACATCAACTCCGCTCTGGCGGAGATGCAGACGGAGTTGGCGGCCATACCCGCGACGGAGAAGGTGGCAATGGTCCAGGCGCAGCGATTGAAGCCGCAGTTGTTGGACGATGAGCATGTGCTACAGTTTTTGTGGGCGGAGAATTTCAGTGCACCGGTGAGTCTCAGAAGCCTCGTCGCAGACCAATGCCACTCTCGTTGCGCAGCACACATCATCAATCATCACGTGGGCGTGACCCAATATATTTTCTTTTGTCATGGATATCTCACGCTAATCCGACATGCCTCCCTGTTCACCAATCAATAGGACGCCGCTAGACGGCTCGCACGATACTGGAACCATCGCTACAAGCTGTTCGGCGCCGACAAGTTTTGTTTGCCCATGACGCTCAAGGGCGCTCTGAAAGATGACAGTTTGGCTCTGTCTCGGGGGTATGTTCAGTTACTTCCGGAGACGGACACCGCCGGTAGAGCCGTCGTTTATATTGACTGGAGCAGTCATGAACCAAGCGTGGGCTATTCCGAGGAAAGTATGGTGAGGATGTTGTGGCGTGTTCAATTCCTACATCTCCCATTATATTATGTCAGTGTGTTAATAATTTCCTATTTTCACTCTTAACATCTCCATCAACTGCATGAAATGGTAGCATCGGGTGTTTTGGTACATGGTTCATGTTGCCATCGAAGATCTCAATGTTCTCCAACGCGGCGTTGTCATGCTGATCTACCCGCAAGAAGCAAGGCTTGATCAATTCGATCACTCTCTATGGAATTCGATTGCTGAATCAAGCAAGCACTCGTTACCTATACAATGGAGAAGCACTCACATTGTCCACCCCAACCGTTTTTTCAGTATCATTCACCCCGTATTCATGTCTTCCCTGCCCAAGGATGTGCAAGACCGAGTGGTGGTGCACAGTGGGACTAAAATGAAGGTATTGGCCAACTTACTTCGCTACTGCCTCCCTTGGGACCGAATTCCTTCTGAAATTGGTGGGTGTATCGATCTTGACTTTGAGAAATGGCTCTCAGACCGCATGGGAAAGGAAGATCAGTCATCGCAACAGAAACCGTCAGCCAATAAATCTTCTTCCGTGCTGGGTGGTGTTCTAGATACATCATCATCTGGATCGGTTGGTTTGCTCTCACTTCCTGATCAAGCTACGAGCGGCAATGGCGCTGGAAATGGAAGCAATGTCAACCAACTTCTCCTTAACCTTAACAATGGCACTGGCCAAGCTGATGCCAAAATGTCGGTTCATAAAGGACCAAAACTCATTGTCAAGAGCGGCAGAAAGAGTGATCCTCGAATGGACAGGGCGGTGCAATCGAAGTTGGACGATCCTTCGCTATCCCTCTTGGACGCTCTGAGACAAGGAGGGTTTATATTCCCGGCGCTCGATGATTCGGCTACACCACAGTACACTGTTGTTGATTCTGACAATGTGAAAATCACCCAAAGAAAAAATCAGCTGCTGCGCAGGATCAGAACTGCCAAAAAGAAAGCCGGGTAGTTAATTGTGCAGTATATGGTGATTGGCTTAATGCAGATCAGAATAGATGTATGAATTGTAAAAGATAGAATCACTGCAAGAATCTTTGTAACCCACTATGCTGGCAAAATTAATTTTCTATGCAGCCCCTCTTAAAGTCATACACAACTGGTGCGCCAAGCTGATTGTCGCTAATGAAGCTATTGAGGGAATCTAAAGTCGACCAGTCCTGGCAAGCGATAGGCAAAGCCGAAGATAGTTCCTCCGACGACGCGCCTTGTTCAAGGTGAGAAAATGCTTTCGTGAACTGATCTGGCCCAGCATTAATCGGCGATGCAAAATGAGCAGCAATGATGCGATCAAACTTTTGTAGACTCGAAATTTCATTGACCCACTCTCTAATCGCATCTGGAGCGCGCGCATCTGCAAACGCTCTCAATATCGGTGCTCTGACCAAACGGTTGGTTAGCGCCTCGTACCCAGGATACACCGCCAATCCCGACTCGCTAGACTCTGCTCTTAGAGGAAGGAATACAGCCTGCAACACCGTCCTCGCCCAAAATGTTGGGTCAGAAAGAGTTGCCTCGTCAAAGTCCTTGTACGTTGCAAATATGGGCTGAAGCGGAAATGTCGGTGCGGTGCTTCCAGCAGCCGCCGTAGACACGGACGGGACGCATATAACAGCATCTGTGACGCACAAAGTCTTCGTAGGCTTGTGAACGAACGCGACCTCGGAGGTTGGTCCAGCATTTTTGGGCAGTTCAACGCATAAAACTGCTGCCTCGAACTCGTCGTCCATCCACGAAGGAAACATATTCTTTGGCTTTGGCTCCCGCGCCTTCGGTTGCGAACCCGGTTCCGCTCTCACGGGAAAGATGCCATCGACACGATACCCCATTGTTTTCGATGCTTTTTTCGCTATTGCGCTGACTTGCTCCTCGTTCATATCTTCGGTGACAATACCGCATTCACCAAAATTTGCATACTGTCCCGGACTAATCCAAACCTCGGCATTGGGATATTTGGCTAAGAATTGCTTCATTGCTGCTTTGTGTTCCAGAGCATTGGTGGGTAGAACAACTTGCTTCACCGGACCTAATTCGTCTAGTAGAGCGCAGTATTCAGCAGTCGGCCATAGGGGACCCGATACCCATAGTCCACCGCTTTCCATCTTTATCACGTTCGTACGAATGGTTGCCGTGACATTCGCAAAGGCGAGGAGTTGCTCCAATGCCCAGGAATTTCTTCCAAGCGAATAGCGATACGTGGCTCTATTATTTAATGGTGGCAGAAAGGGTGGTGGGAATACTGTTCGACCGTATGATGGTAAGGTTTTGTAATCGATGGGGTTATAGTCGGACAGAAGGGATGTAGTACCAGATTGTGGAGTTGGCATTGCTGGCCGCTCAATATCTTTGGCAATCGACGCATCGGCCCAAGATGATCTCGGGAGATAAATTGCGGAAGCTAAACCGCCACCAGCTGCAATTAAACTTTGAGACAAAGCTTGTCGCCGGCTCCTCAAAGAATACCAACCGTTGTCTATAATATCTGACGGGGTTTCGGACAGTTCAGGTTCATGGTTTTCGACGCCAAGATGCAAACTTGACGCGATAACGGCTCTCTGTCTCTGGTTGGTATCAACAGAACTGAGAGTCCATGCTTCTGAGGGCAGTATAGCCAGTAGGAAGACCGTAAATGCAACTGCGACTGCGACTGCACCTGCGCGTTGGTAAGACGATGAAATTACCATTATTTCGCCGATGCTTGGACTTGGATGGCAGAATAATATTATTGATCGAGACAACTACTGCAGAGACTCAGCCGGCCGCCGTTAGCAGTCGTCAACTTGTACGAAATCAAGAGTCAAGAGGGCCAAATCAAAGTTTGATAAAAGGTGGATCACAATTTCAATTATTGCAGGTCAACCACATTATTATTATCGACGCCAACACACAACGCTGTGAGCTGTGACTGGGCGGGTTCGTTTCGTCCCGGCCAAGAAGCAAGATAGAAGTTGTTGAAGATGAGGCGGCCGCGCGGCCGGGGCGGCGGCCGCGGTGAGTAATTAGCGATGATGGCACAGAATTCACACGTTACTTGATACTATCACTTATCGCTGTATTCGCCAGTGTACGTATCCTCTCCTCCAATCCACCAATCCAACAAAACCAATGCACTTCAAAAATAGAACCGATGCTTCATTCATTGGACCCAATCTAATTCTATTGCATCGAATACACGCCTGCTCTACTACGAACTGATCACGTACGTGCCAAGAAGCTACTAAGAATTCATTCATGACAGACAATTCCACCAGCGTCAGCGGCCCTTCATGCAGCTGCAGTAGGCCCCGAACAACCCTCCTTCGTGATCCTTCGCCAAATGCAAAACGCAAACGCCGAAATCAAACGTCACCATCAAATTCCATCCATGTAAAGATCAGTTGCGTTGCTTCTCTGATCTTGCTCATGACATCCATCCAATCAGTTGTTGCTTCCAAGATGGTACATGTACCATCCAAATTGACGAAAACAATGACAAGAAGAGTGGCATCAACGCCGAGTTGGGGCAGGTCTTTCCAAAGAGTGCCATTATCATCATCAGCAGCAGCAGCAGCAGCAGCAGCAGCAAAACAAGCACACAGACAATTTACTAGCTGCTTCGTGCATTCTAAGATCCCTCCACAATACGCCCACGAAAGAGCAGCGCAAATTGCTCGAGGCAGATCTTTTCATTCATCCTCGGGATCTCTATCCATGTCATCATCAATATCAAATAATTGGGAATACATAACAAACCACCAAACCTCCAAAACGGTCAAGCTATTCAAATCCGTCCACCGCGCCAAGAAGGCCAAAAGATCCGAGCTAGGACTGACCATCGCCGAGGGGGTACGTCTCGTCTCGGACATTTTGGCAAACGAAGAGAGTAGGAAGCTTGTACGGAGGATTGTGATATCGGAATCATTAGTATACGATAACGACAATTCCGACCAATATCAATCGCAGTTGCAACATTGGTTGGATGTGGTAGAGCAGGAATCGAGGCAGAGGAAAGAAGAGAGGACGTCTACCACGCAGACTTGCAGTATTAATGTTGGTACCGACAAAGTGGTTGGTGCATGTTCCGGAACCGTATCTTCCCAGGGAGTTGTGGCATTGATGGAATTGCCCCCTCCCTATGATCCATCCGCTTCCGCTGATTTTTTGGATGACACACAAACTGACGACGCCAAAAAAATGCCCCCCTTTTACCTGATACTGGACGGACTCTCCGATCCTGGGAATGTCGGCACTCTCTTACGGACATGTGCCGCCTCTCACGTAACGGCATTGATTCTTTTGCCCGGAAGCTGCGACGTGTGGAATCCCAAGGCTGTGCGTTCGGCAATGGGGGCTTCGTTCACAGTTCCCGTGCTAGAGATAGGGAAGACCAGCGAGAAAGAGGCATTGGAGCATGTGCTAGACTTATTGGAAAGTAGTGGTGTCAGTGGCAATCGAGTGTACGCTGCTACAATGGAAGCTTCTGGAGACAATGCAAGTCTTGCTCATTATGACATTGATTTTGCAAGGAAAGGAGGAGGATCAGCAATTATTCTTGGTAGGGAAGGAGAGGGCTTGCGAAGCGATGTGCTCAAAGCCATTGAACTTAGTCAGATATCCACAGTACATGTACCCATGGCCCCTGGCATAGAAAGTTTGAATGCAGCGGTTTGTGGAAGTGTTATTATGTTTGAGAGAATGAGGCAACTATTGACAGTGGAGGAGGAATAACGAGCTCACTGTAATAGGAGTTACTAATAATGAAGATTACCACAAGCCAAGATCAATACTAGTCAATGAAATTGCTCCAGGTTCATATCATTGAAGCTCATAAGAGAAGGGACAGCAGTGCAAATCTCACACACCCAGCACGAGAAGCATCTCTAGCCACCATCACCTTGAGCGTCATTTTCTTTTGCCCATTTGATTGCGGTATTGTTACTCCCATTCCTTGGACAGATCCATCCAGAGCATCAAGTAGTTTAGCTGCACCAACAAAACCAATCCCATTACACTTGCCCCGGCTGGGCGAAAACCCTCCTGCTACCACAACGCCTAACGGCGATGAAATTGGCTTTTCGTCTGCATTTGTATCTCCATTCTCCACATTAGAGCCTTGACTGCTATCATCGTCATAATCATCCAAGGTCAAAGGGAATATCAGATCACCAATGTTCAATGCCCCCTTTCCATCACAGTGAAGTTCGCATCTCAACATAGCAGGCAGTGAAAGTGATGCCTTCAATTGTTGACACAAATTAGAATGTGCCTCAGATTCATTGCTTGATAGAGGAGAGGCTGTCACAATTGAGGTAGGAGGACACACCTTGCGTCGTGGTCGACGGTGCTTTGTTTCAGCTGAATTAGATGTAGGTTGTGCAAGTCGTCCACACCCATGAAACAGTTGGAGAAATGGGATACCAAATGACCCGCGGACAACAATTGTAGATCCTGCATCTGGTGAAATGAGTGATGCCCAACGAACTAAAGCTGCATCTCTTCCAAATAATGGGCCCTTTGCGACAAGCTTCAGTCCTGTAGGATCATCATCTTGTGCGGACGTTTTATCTTTTCTTGCCGTTTTCTTTTCCAGATTGTCATGCTGTTTCCAATGACGAATTGTCCTCTTTAGCGGAGTGTTCATTCTACCCCACGATCCTTCAATGCAAGCACGTATTACTACCCAATCTTTCCATGTAGATAGTGGTTGTTCTTCATTATCGCCATGTTCCTCTTTCGCTGGTGCTGCATCAGTGCTTCCTGCCCAGTATGATTTACCCTCTTCGGTATCTGGAAAATCTCTTGGGAAGATTGGCAATGGAGGGTATGCCTCCAAGTGTGCTCGCGCATCCTCGGCCAATCCAATAGGACATGCACCGCCATTATTGACGAAATCTTGAAAGAGTGATGAAGAAATGGATGGGTGGCAAAGAATATCCCACCCCGAGCTGGCCAAGTTGTGAGGTAGATGTTGATAGTTTTGGTTCGGTTTGTGAGCTTTGATGAACACTGGAGATTGATCAGAAACAGGATCTGGTCCTTTCTTTTGTGCCATTGCCATCGAATTATGCATTTCCGCTTCATACAACGTGCCATGATTTGCATCCTCATTGAGTTGGTCTTTTGCATGCTTCATAACTTCATACATAGTAGACGCAGCAGCCCTACCCCTGATGCGTAATAGTGCAAATGGTACAGTTGACAGAGTCACTTTTTCATTCATTTCAGCATCAGTTGGTAGGATATCATCAAGAAGAGAAACTATTCTTTCATGGATGGCAGGATGCACCAATATGGACACATGTGCACTTTCACACTCGTCGCCATTGTTTGAGCAACCGAAAGTGAACGTCGCTGGGCCTATTGGTTGTAAAGGACAGGCATCAATCTCATGAATCAATCCGTCTGACGCTCTTTGCCCTTCAAGTATGGATTGTTCATTAAGAAATGGAGCATCGGGGCCACAAACTCTTTGCATAATTGATATCAGAATTTGGATGGGTTGTTGTATCTGCTGAGAAGATGCATCCGATCGGTTCACCTCAAGCCTTATTGCACATCCACCAATCTCCCATGTTCCATCCTGAATGGTGCATTTTGGAGTTGTTTCCGAAGATGCCAATCGCAGCGAAGCACGGGACCCGCGATTGGAATGAAGCAATGGTACGGACCAGGAGAATAATGGAGGCGAGACGTGAAATCGCTTTGCATGCCATAGGTGTGTTGGTATCCAGTTATTATGCGTGCCGACTGTTTCATCATTTGATTGAACCACAGATTTTTCACTTTGGACCAACTGCGAATGAGTTTGAGGATGCCACCAATTAGAATGAGACACTGTCATTAATGCTGGCTTTCGCCTAGCTCTTCGGCATGCCTTTTTCTTTTGCTGATTCCCCCCCTCACTGCTCTTCTTTATGGAATCATCAGCGGCATCTAGCATATCGCTCTTTGCATTTCCGTCCGTGACAATATTTCCATCTTCTACATCTTTTGCTGTGGCAGCATCACCACTGCTTACATCATCGATGCCACGAGGGAATCGATGCCGCCTCCTTCGCCTGTGGCTGTTCGTTCGTCTTCTCAAATGCCGGGATGATATCTTCCCTCCACCGCCCTCTCCTGCACGTCTGATTCCTTCTTTATCTGCATGTCTCCCATCGGCACTATTACCATTAGTCACGCTTCCGCTTTTATTCAACGCATTGAATTCGCCCTGGACCATCTGGCGCCATAACGATTTGACTTCTGGCAAACGCCGTGCACCGAACAAGCCGGCAGATACCGTCGCAGACGCATCCAGGAATTGATGGGTGTTGTAGTCATGAATTTGCTGCTGTTTCCATTTCTTCCAATCTTTGTTGTTTAGTGTTTTCTTCGGGGAATTAGTTGATGGGCGACCACGACGACTTGGTGTTGATGTGGCAGCCTTTTTATTGGAGCTGCTCGGCGGCACCGGGCTCTTCGACCGTCCGCGCTTCGTAGGCGGCATTTGGAGCTATGGATTACGTCCCTGGTGCTTCTTGATGGTGTCACGCTGCCTTAGAATTTACCCAGGCGAGAGATTGTTGGCGTCGCGGCAGTTTGGATGGTTGTTGCTGTCCGTTTATATTATTATGAGGTGTTAGGTGGATTGACGGGTTTGGTGGTGACGAAGTGCATTCAGATTGGCCTCTTTACACTCAACCAAGCACTTACCAGGTAGGCACTGATTATTGATCACTTGATTAATAGATCTACAAAAGTGTATAAAATGATAAACCTCTTTTACATTATATGCACTATTATCTGCGCACTTCGTCAATCCTCAGTTTCAAAACCCAAACCGTCAACCTCCGTCAACCGTCAACGACAGTACAGTAACACCTCCGACGCCGCACCAGCACTGATCACTGCCGCCTTCTCCACAAACAAACAACAGCACACAGCATACCGATGAGCCGTTCGACATCAACAAGCATTCTGGACAAGCCTCTCGGTCGATCGGGGGGACGGTAAGCACTGCGCCTATGGTTTTGGCCCGGATGCCTTTTTTTCATTTTCTCGATTCATGCACACCTCACCAACCTCGGGCTTTGTGTTACCCTATTGTCCATAAACAGCTCCTCGGAAGGATCGGTGGTTTCTCTCAGCGCCTTTGCTTATGTTTATTCAGAATTAGTGCAATATCATCAGGGGCGCGCAGCAAGCATATCGGAATTGGAGAGACGGCTGGAGAGTGCAGGATATGGCGTTGGGTTGAAGGTTCTTGAAATGACAGCCTATCGGGCCAAAGAGGTGGGTCGTTGTTATCCTGAATGATACCATAACCTTTCAACTTATCCTGATCATCTTATTCAACCCAATCTTCTGCACTCTCTGCATAACGTTGATACCATGGCTTGGGGAACTGTATATTTACATTTGGATATTATCAGACAAAGAGAGAAACGCGTCTCATGTCAATCCTCCATTTTGTCTCAGCCTCCGTCTGGAAATCCTTATTTGGAAAAGCAGCCGACTCTCTAGAAAGAAGTATCGATCACACTGATGAATTTATGATAATAGACTATGAGCCAATTGCATCCACGTTTGTGTCCGTCCCACAGGATCTTGGTCAGCTGAGCGCCGATGCCTACGTGAGCGGGATCATTGCTGGTGTGTTGGATGGTGCTGGATTTTCTGCTCGGGTGACGGCTCATAGTGTAAAGGTGGAGGAGGGGGAATATACTAAGCAGGGAGGCAACAATGTGCCAGGTATGCCTCCGAGAAAAGATAAGGCGGTTTTCTTGGTGAAGTTTAGTCCGGAGGTGCTATCGAGGGATGCCGCATTGGAAAGATGATCGTAACAATTGTAAACCAGAAAATGGATGAATAATTTGAGATAGATGTGAGTTCATAAAGGGATTGTTTTGGAAAGTCAACAAAATTGATGAGATAGACATGTTATAGCTGAAGACGAAGAGGTGAACTTTTCCAACAACAAATGGTGACTTTGGGCCAGCCCATGCTAAAAGGAAAAATATCTCTGCAAGCCTAGTCAGCTTTGTATCTGTTTGGCAATGGCAATAAGGCGAGAGATTTAATGGGAATATCTATCGAAAATCACGCAAAATTAAACTCTTTGTATCTAATCATTACACTTGCTGAGAGCAATTACTGTGCAAGACATTTTCTCTTCTTTGGTACGCTTTGTGTGACAGTGGGTCTTTTAGAATTGTCGTCCCATTGATCCATCGCCAACCCTAAAGTGCAGAAACGAACACACATGCATGTGGAGGGTGGCTCTTGATATTCGCATTGGAAAAATGAATTTTGCAATTGTGTATAACAAAAAGGTGTCAGAAGATTT
>JALLAS010000094.1:0-19035 GCA_036939415.1 Detonula confervacea | reverse complement strand
AAATGAGAATGATTGATGTTGGTCAAGCCTAACCACTCACTAAACAACAATAACTTGATCAGTCAAGTATGGGTTTTGGATGATGGCCAACAGAATATTGTGAGGTGGCGATGAGAATGAGAGACAACACATTGGTTATGATCCTCTGAAGGGAGCAAAAACTTGAGTCCTATATATAGTAATACATAATTCTCTACCATGGAAGTATTGATCTTGATCCCGCCTGAAGTTATAAATTCACAGAGCCTTTTCTGCTCTCAAAATCAATCAACCATGGTCTTCTCCACCCCAGTAGAAGGGTCCCTCTGGTAAATATTGACAAATATGATGGTCAGTATATTTGACTCATGCTCATGCCAAGGAAATAATGTATGGGCGGGATAAGCGGTATGGTCGTCGCCTTGCGCTAACATATTGCAACTCGTCAGAGACCGAACAAGTTGTTGAAGATTTGTGAATCAATGGCCAGACTCTGTCATATTTCAAACTGTCATGTGAACAGGCTATCCATTTAGTTGCACTTAGATTTCCCAAAGCATAGTATACTCTTCACAAACAAAAATTGGAGTCAATTACTTTGGTATGATCTGCGATATAAGCTTCACAATATGAACATGGTAAATCTTGTTATTTGTCAATGGTACCCAATATGTAATGCAAGCTAGTGAGCGTGTTACCCCCCCCCCCCACTCTTCATAGAATCCCATGAAGATTGAGTATTACCCATGCCCATGGATGGTAGGGGTTGTTATGTGATGCAAAGGTGCGAGATGCCTGATTGACCTTGATTGGCCATTGGCCATGGGATTCCTACTCACATACGCTAACAAAACTCAAAAACCAAATCTCGTCATAATACCCACATATAAATTGCATCAAGCAGAATTTATGATATTATAATTCCAAAGATATGATAATCTCCATTTTGCTAGGAGGCTACTCACAACTTTGACGGTCGCTATCCGCCGACGTTAAATTGTTCCTCTATCAACCCAATGATTCTATCAAGTAGCATGGACGTTGGCAAGTATGGGGGCTATGAAAGGTTCAACATCATGATTCTCAGTTGACTGATATTTTGGTTATTGCAAATAAGTAAGAGGAGGAGATTCGGGTTTGTATGCTTTGCTAGTGTATGGGAGCGGAAATCACATGGTTTATCAGTGCATCTTGCACCTTCAATTGAGCTAGCTAACATACAAAGGATTCCCTTCACCGTCACACATGCCATGACATTGAAAGATAAAGCTGTTGTTAAAAATGAAAATAGTACACCACATACCACCGCTCTCTGACCTATCATCTTTTACCAGCATATTGCATCATCCATGCATAAGTTGTGTACATGCATCAAATCCAAGAGGCATTGGCACGAACCACTGGCGTAACCACATCCCCCGCACCTCCTGACGGCTGCTGCTGCTGCTTCAACTTTTCGGAACTACTACTATTTCCCGTAGAATTTTTCGGCGGGCGTCCCTTTTTCCTCTTCTTTTTGACGCCCTCTCCGGCCAATGACTCTTTGGAGCCGGAAGCGCGCTTTTTGGGCTTGCCTTCCTTGCCACCAGCATTTGTGCCTTCCTTGCCGCCGCCGCTTCCCGAGTTGTATTTGCCGAAATTAACGCCCGCCGCGATCAACACCTCCATCTCTTTGGAATTTTCCACTTTCATCCCATGCTTCTCTGCAATGGCCTTCCGCGTTTGTTTCGACACATCGGCGCGAAACATTTTCAAGGCCGCAGCGTAGACGGGATCGCGGGATATTTCATCGGGGTGGAGGGCGTACAGCTGTTCCAGGACCGCACGGGCGCGTTGGAAGGGTGTATTTGGTTGTTGTTGAGACTTTCGCTTCCGTTTGGGGGGTCGGCCCTTCTTTGGCGGATCTTTGATTGTAGCACTAGCTGGTGTTGCTGACGGCGTCGCAGTCTTCTTCGCCGCAGCCTTATCGCCATCAGCAGCTTTGTCAACGCCCTGTAAGGTCTTCTCCTCGGTCTTGCCATCACCCTTCCCCCCCGCCAGCAACGCCTTCCTCAATATCTCAATCCGATGCTTGGTCCTCAACACCTCCTCCCCCGCCTTCTTGATCTCGCTCAATACGGTGGAAGGCAGCACCACGTCCATTCGAGGTATGCCGTTGCCAAAGCAGTAGATTGGGTTGGGATCATCGGCTTGGTTTTCCTCCGGTGGCGGCGGTTGCTTTGTGGCCATTGCAGCCGCAGCTCCAGCTTGGGATGGAGGTTCCTCGTTGCTACCTGCCATATCGGCCGCACCTCCCTTTTCAGCGGCCGCCGCTCCAGCAGCAGCAGTCTTGGCCTTCTTTCCCTTCGACTTCAACTTGCTCTTATCCACCAAATGAATCACCCCCAATTCGTGCAGTATGTCCAACACCTTTAGCAATCGATCCCTCGTCCTCTTTGTTGTCTTTTCCCCAATCCCAACCACTTGGGGTGCCCCTTGTTGCTTTGGCGATGGAATGACGGGAGGAGCCTGTCCGACCTTTAACGGCGGGAATCTCGTCATACCCATAGTGTTGTTGGCCGCTACCTCCACGGGGACCAACTGCGGGACCATGTTGAACTTTAATTGTTCGTAACTCAACGGACCGTACGTTTGGAGCAAGGAGATTATGGAGTGTACCGCGGGGACTACGGCGGGGTCCAGCAGGGGATTGCATTTGTTCTTGTTGCTCTTGATATCTTTGGGTTTGGGCGTCGCTTTGGGAGTTGATGCCATTTTGGAATTTTGCTTGGAAGAAGTTGATGTTGCAGTTGTTGCTTTGCTATAATTTGGTTTGCTGGCAGGAGTTGTTGCGGTGGATTTGGAGTGAGCCGCGGCCATTGCAGCCGCTGCTGCTTTGCCGACATTGGGATTAATGTTGGGGGGCGGCGATTTGAGATGCTTGCCTGCCGATAACGATGCTGCAGCTAGCGATGATGCCTTTGCTGCTATTGCGGCGGGTGTCTTTGCATGAGGAGCCTTTGCATAGCCGGCAGCTGAAGCCTTATTGGACACAGCGGGGGAAGATTTAGCCTTGCCTGGAGTGCTAGCAGTTAGAGGAGGAGGCTTCCTTCCCGCTGCTGCGGCGAATTGCGCCCCCGGAGGAGCATGCGCGCGAGGAGGGACGTAATGCTGCTTCTTTCCCGGCGCCAAAAACTGCGGCTGCGGCTGATAATGCACGTGATGTGATTGTTGCACATGATGCGATTGTTGCCGATGATGTGACTGTTGTGGATGGTGGGAAGGACGGTGAGTCATGTTGTACGGAGGTGGCGGCGCACGATGCTGCTGTTGTTGCTGCTGTTGGTGTTGCTGCTGACGATGGGCGGCAGCGGCCGCGGCGGAAGCGGGATGATGGGGATGGTAGATGGGAGGGGGCATGTTGGAAGCTGCATAAGTCGAGGCGGGTGGATGCATCATTGATGCTGCAGCAGGAGGAGGTTTTCTCGCCGCTGCAGCTGCGGCTGCGGCTGCGGATGTAGACGAAGCTGCTGACGTCTCCCCCGTTGTTTTGTAGCGATGGTGAGGTGGGAGGATGGACTGCGGCGGCGCCGGTATCGTTCTCGGCGCACCTACCCCCGCCGATGCTGCCGCAGTTGACGATGAGTGCACCATCGGTCGCGCAGGCGAATCCACCGGCGCCATTAGCGAATACCGCCGTACAGCCTGACCACCACCACCACCACCAACGATTTCGCCATCGCCAATACCATCATCGACATCCACAACAACGTCGTCGTCGTCGTCGTCGTCGTCGTGATCGCCCAGGTCGCCCATGTCCATGAACAGCTGGGCCACGGCATCGCCGTCCGCAGGGGTGGCGCAGCCGTCGTCGCCGACGTCGAGGGTGTGATGATCGGTGGCGTCGGGCATCATTATTGTTAGGTCGTTACCGAGGAGGTCGTGATGCTCGTTGTTATTGTTGGGGTTGTTGGATGATGCCATGGTTCGATCGCGTTGATGGCGTTATTATTGTTGGGCGGGAAGATTGTTGCCTAGCGATATCGTCGTATCGCGCGCGGCGATCGTGAGAAATAATGGAAATGGCGGGGCAAAATAATAAATACAATTGGTAGCTGACAATTAGAGTAAGATAAATTTATAAGTTATGCAAGGAAAATTACAAAAAAAGAAACATCAACTTATTTACACCATAAATTTACTTAGGGTTATAAAACTTTTGCAGACTTTGAAATCAAGTTTTAACCAAAAAGCTAAACTCGATTCGTCCTAAATAAAATCCGTCGGAAATGGGATTTGGCGAACCTTTTCCCGTACGCGCAATAAAAAGAGCGTTTTGAAACGCCTGTTCGATTCTGTTGATTTTGGGATCAGTGCTTTGTTCATTTTATTGTTCTAGATATTCATACACCTACCTACCCTGCAATCATAGCTCTTTTGGCAACAAGAAGACGTTCGTCTTTCGCCAGTGGATGTACCCCTCTCCCCTTTCGCCTCTCCCAGTTTGCCTCTCCCTTTCTACTCTATTGCACCCATCGATAGCCATGATGTTACTGTTACTCACAGTGATGGCATCATGCGATAGATTCGGTTTGTTTCAAAACGAATTATATTATTATGGGTCCTTGTGGTCATGGTCCTTTTGCGCTTGATGTAATGCAATGGGATGATCATTCATTCCATCTATCAACCTACATTGCTTGGATGATATGCATTTTAATGTTGTGGAACAATATTATCTTCTGTTGAGAATCAAAGACCAATGCAAGGTCACAAGGTAGACTCTGAGTGTTAACATGATTAACACATGACGGCCGCCGCCGCCATATATATTACTTGCAGACAACTTTGGTGGCATGGGTGAAGCTCAGAACTAACACACAATCATAAGTATTACCACAAAATTAGCTCTGTGAATGATACCATCATATTTCACATCTTCAGACTTCCACTTCGGTGAGATTGGCAGGGACAGGCCTTCGACAGGGCAATAACCTTACTACTTACTACTACAGTCCTACCAATCAGCCAGTCTTGTCAACATCTACCAACATATTAGCAGCAAATTAATGTCTGTTGAGAGCTCACTAGTTCACACCAGATTGGTTAGCTCCATTTCTTCACCATAAGGAACATAGGCCTCCGACAGCCCCTAGCTATTGTATTCCCTATTGCTGTCATGGTTGTGTGTACAATAATTTTGAATGTTAGTTGAAAATAGTTCATCCGCAAGAAAACAAGATGGGGCTCATCATACCATCTCACACCATAATTATCTACCAGTCTAGTCCAACAGCAACCAACACAACATAGCAACAGCGATGTGATTCGTGTTCCGAACTCGCAACTAGTTCACACTAAATTCACCAGCTCTATTTGTCCATCATAATCATAAAGCCAAAGGAGCAAGGAACAAATTGACTGCAGTTGGACACTGATTGAATACTTCATGTGTAAATAGTCGAGATGGGGCTTGGTTTGAGCAAGACTTGTGGATGCACATGATAATATGAGGTGTTGGATGGAGCGCCGAGTGAGCGAGCATCTCCGGAAAGGAGGTAAGTGTGCTTTGATTTTTATCGGGCATGCAGTTCAAAAAGCCAGCCAAGAAATTTTCAAAACGCCATTTTTCTAGTTTCGTTTTGGCGAGGATCTCGAAGATTCGCCTTGAATACGGTACCGTCTGTCCGCAATCCGTATTTGAGGGGGTCATTTTTCGTTGCCCCCAATATTGCCCCAAGATATCATGATACCTTCCTAACTTCAATCAATGTACTCCTATCGAACTCTAAATAAAAGGGGGTTCGCCCGGTTATCCGCCAATGGTACCGCCAAAGACGTCGATACGACCGTGGCGGCGGCCGCCGACGCATCTTGTTGCGCATTGCCGCTTCCACGCGCCACTGCTATTGCAACTCGCGCGCAACCAAACCTTCTGCTAGCTACGATACTGCAATCCACTGCTGCTAGCACCACCATGGCGAAGACCCCATCAAAGCGCAAGGCGCCAGCGGCGGACGCCGTCACCCTCGAGGTCGACGACGACGACGACAGCAGCAGCGGTTCCGATGACAACGGGGCGGCAATGATGGACGAGGGCGACTCGCACGACAATGACAATGTCGATGACGAAGATAGTCGCATGAACGACGACGACAATGACGACGACGACGCGAATGGCGACGCCGTCGTCGGCGCAAAAACGCCCAATAACAATAATAACAACAACGGCACCCCTCGTCGTCGCAAAAGGACGCCCGGTTCCTCGCCCGGCATGACGATGCGCAGCGGAAGAAAGAAGAAGCGCGATAGCATGGCCGCCGCATCGACCCTTGCTGCCATGGGAAGTGGCGGTGCGATTGGCGGCAGCAGCGGCGTCACCCCGCTGCGGAAGCGTGCCAAGAAGGGTAGCCCTCCCTTCCCGGAAAAGGAGCAGCAGCAGGAGCAGATGATGATGATGAATGGCGAAGTGAATGATAAGCTGGTGGTCGAGGTGGACGGAAAGGTGGTTAGTCATGGTAAAAATAACGGCAGGAGCAACGGGAATGACGACGACGGTGGGGAGGATAAGAAGGAGGATGAAGTTATGGAGGAGGGAGAGGATGATGATGATGACGATGATGAAGACGATGAAGAGCACGTTGCCACCGTGAGAAAGGCTGCGGCTGATGTCACGAGGGAGGCAGTGGCGGCGGCGCAGCTCCCCGAACAGCCGGCCGCCTCGGATGCGGCCAACGGGGGAGTCGAGGCGGAGGCAGCGAACAGCAACAATGCAACGGCCGCCACCGGTACTACGAACGGGGGAATCCTGCGACTGACGAGCCAATCCCTCCGCCTCCCATCGCAGCACACTCCCAAACCCCCTTCGGCAACGGCAGCGGCTATCGACGACGACGACTCGCCCGCGCCTCCGGGCCGCAGGCTAATCTTCGGCTCGACCCACAAATCCGGCACGACCAACACGCTGTTGATGCAGACGCGACAACGGCAACAGAGCAGTACGCCGGCGGCATCGACTTGGGCGACGAACGAGGGGGGAGGCTTGTTGTCGATTCAGCGCGATCGCTTGCGGCAAGCTGCCGGATCGTCCGCCGCCACAACCGCAACTGGCGAATACCCCGCCGAATCGCTCACGGAAGAAACTTCCGGCTTTCTCAACTCGGAAACCAAATCGGACCTCATCATGTACACCAAAGCCTGGTTCTTCTTGTTGTTCGGCCTCTTCATTTGCGCCAATTTGCTGAGCGTGGTATCCTCCAAGGATGCCACGGGAGGGGCGTTGGGAAATTTGTTGGGGGTTTGGAATGTTCGGGGCGGGAGTTTGGAGTGGGGGGCGAAGTATGGATATTACGGGGCGGAGTTGGAGAATGGTGGTATTACCGAGGCTGTTGGTGTTGACAGCGGGGAGGATGATGAAGATATGAATGATGGAATTGAGGAGGAAGAAGAAGAAGAGGATGCGGAAATCGTGGAGCCAGAAATCATCGAACAAATCGTGACAGTCACCGATCCCGCCCTCCTCTCCTCCGCCCGCGCCGTCATGCGCGCCCATCGGATGAACCTCCACGACATTTCCAAATTGGAGCACGATGCGGAGGAGTTGCGAAGGACGTTGAAGGCGGTGGACGATAGTTTGGAGGGTTGGCGGGACGGGCATGCCGACGTGTTTGATTTGGATGAGGGTGGCGGGGTGGTTGCGAGGGAGAAGCCTGTGGTGGATCGGGTGGAGGATGAGATTTGGGGGCATGATGTGAGTTCTTCGTTGCTTTTTGTTGTTGACATTATTTGTTTGTGCACTGGTGTGTCTGTGGCTTTGATTTACCTTGTGTGCGACTTACCCTCGCATTCAATTTTTGGACGCATCCATCCTATCCATACTAAACAATGTGCGCACATATTATTATCACTTACAGGTCGTCATCTTCTCCAAGTCCTACTGCCCCCACTGCAACGCCGCCAAATCCCTCTTCAAAAGTCTCCGCAGAAAGAACGCGGGCATTGCTCCACCCAAAATTATCGAACTCGATTTGCGCGACGACGGCACAGATATTCAACGAGCGCTGTTGGAAATGACGGGCCAAAACACGGTTCCCAATATTTATGTGAGGGGAAGGCATGTCGGGGGGAATAGCGATGTGCAAACGGACGCGAATACGGGGAGGTTGGAGGGCATGTTGGAGTTGCCGTTTGCGGAGAGGAAGGGTAATAGGAAGGTTGATGCTATATTGGAGAGGATGTTGTTGCAGGAGATTGCGTCTGCGGATGTGAGTTTTTATGTTGATTTTGATTGGCTTGAATGTTTGTTTCAGATGTTGTGATTTTTGGGAAGGAGAAACCTTTTCCTTCGCGCATTGAATGCTCATGCATCTTTTGAACTACAAATGTTGCAGGTCATCATCTACACCGAATCCACCTGCAAATACTGCACAGCCACCACGGAATTATTCAACAACATGCAGATGGAGGCCAACAAAAAAAGAAACAGTGCAATCCCAAGGTTTTATACCAGGATCATCGAATTGGATACGATCTCAAATCGCGATGAAGTGCAAAGTGCCTTATTGCAAATATCTGGTCAAAAGAGCGTGCCCAACGTGTTCGTTAGGGGCAGGCACGTGGGCGGGAACGGGCCCGTTCAGGCTGCTGCCGAAAGTGGAGAGTTGATTGAGATGCTGAAGATGGACTTGTTCGAAATGTCACCGTCAAAACCTACCGATGCAGGAGATGAGAAAAAGATATCCTATGATAAAATCGACACTGTGGAATCAAGCCTTGAAGAGAAGTATGAGTTGTTGATGGCATGGGAAAAGGCATTGGCTGAGGTGGAAGAGACAATTGATCTGCTTGGTCAGGGAAAGATTGGTCCGAATGAAATCAACAGTGCAATGGGTGCATTGTCCGAGGTATCCATGATGCAGAATGCAGAAGCAGTGGTTATGGATGTGGGTAAGATTCAGCTGCCCAGCGAGGGGTGTGATGGTATGGATTACATTCCTTTGGATCAGCAAAAGGAAGTGATAGAAGTTGATGAAGAGGAAGAGTCTGAGGATGAAGAGGAAGAGTCTGAGGACGAAGATGAAGTAATTGTGGAAGTGGTTGGGGGCATCGACATGACTGCACTAGATTATGCCAGTGATGCTCCCGTGCGCCTGGAAGATGCCCAGTCCGCTTATGATGATTTGTTGAAATTGGCAAAACATTCTGTCAAATTATTGGTTGAAACTGCGGCAGGTCCATCCTCTCATGCCAAACGATGGGTAGAACAAATGATCCAACAGGAGTTACGAAAGAAAGAGGTTGACAAAAAGCCTCCTTCGATTGACAAATTTCACCAGCTCCTTACTCTTCAGAAGACTGCAATGCCCACACCATCCTACAACGATGACTCATACACATCCGACGATGCCATCAGAGACATTGATCGTCTCCTTGAAACTGAAGATGCTGACCGCACAGGCAAATTTGACTACGCTTCCGTCAAAAATGGTGCCTACGTCCTGCGACGAGGACCCCATGCCACGTCATACTCGCTCTATGAGACACTGCCGCTGCTCAACCGCATTCTGTCATATACCAAGCTACGTTTCTACGGCCATCCGCCTGAGGCCGCGCTGCTTCCCACGAGTGTCATGTACGGCTCGGGACAGTGCTGGTCGTTCCCAAACGAATATGATAGTTTGCACGCGAGGAAACAGAGCAAAGAAAGCATCGTCGGCGATGGGATTCGAGGGGAGTTTGCTACGCTTACCGTAAGCCTGGCATCGGCCATTACCGTTTCAGAAGTGGCGATCGAACACGCCATTCCGACCCAATCGTCCGATCCAGCCACTGCTATAAAGGAGTTTCGTGTGGTGGGCTTTGAGGACAGTGGGGCGTACGGTGATCCTTGGGAATTGGGAACGTACACATTCTTTCCCGGACAGTCCATGAAGATGTTTTCGATACCGACCATGTTAGATGGACAAAATGTACCGAAATTGAAATCCGTTGCAATTGCGGTGGATTCTAATAATGGGGCAGAGTATTCATGTCTATATCGAGTTCGAGTGCATGGAAGTTAAGGGATAATACCGACCATGTTCCTTACGGATGAAGTACCACACTCTGTATTTTGCAATAAGAAAAATGATGGCTCATGCATTGGCTCGTTTTAATGTGGCCACTCATAGAGGGAAATTCAAATAAACAAATGGAAAGCAATTTTGATGCGGTCTTTTTGACCACAGTGTCTGCTCTCGTTAGCTTGGTGTGAATCAATATTCTTGAGCACACTTCCATATCATAGGAACTGTTCCTCAATTTGCATACATAAAAGTGCCATCGAGTCTTATCCGGAGGTTCTTCTCATTTTCTGGTTTGCCGCCAATATGTCGGGGGTTCAACGCAGTTTGTTATATGAATGCATTTGATTGAGCATGCAAGATTTTATGTGTGAACGCAGTCCAATGGCATGAAATAATAGTGTAAACTGGATATACTCTAGTTTAGAATCATGGGAGTGAACTGTTATATTACAGGCATAAAATACCCCAGCAATACGTCGTGAAGCTCTTCAGAGAATTCGCGCAGATACTTTCCTCTAGCCATTTGGTTCGTATGATGGGTATTCTAGCATGAATGCCTTCTCCGCAAACACTAGTTAAATTTCCACTTACAATGAAATCTTGCAATTCATCTTTGCCCCATTTCTCGATTGACCAACACCTCACATCAATGTTGGCTCTCAGAGTATGTTTCAAGCTTTTGGATATTTGGCCCAAGGTCATCTGATCGTCAACTAAGAGTATATCCATCTGCGTGAGCGTATCTATAGTTATTCGACCACCCCAGCATCGTACCAGAGATTCAATCTCTTGTACAGTCATGGGCTTTGACACAACACGAAGTTGTGAATTGGTCGGCTGACAATTACTTTCACTTGGTTCAGGTGAAGGGATGAGTTCCAGTCCATGTACCAGTCCAAAAGTTATTCCGCCAAACTTGTGCGATGGCATTCTGCTTGATACTTGGGTCACCACGGTCTTAGAGGCTGTGACCGTGGCATGGCTACCTTTTCCTGCAGTCATACGATTGTTGCATGATTCCAAATCACTCCAAATCAGATAATTTTCGCAATCAAGAAGCATGCCTGCATTCTGGGTGTCAAGTAGCCATCGCGCATCAATGATGCGAGCTCCCAATGCTTTAGCTTTGAGATAAGTATATGAACGGTAACAGACGCTCTGTTTTTCACTTCCAAATCTAGACTTGTCGAATGCATGTGTTATCAGTACTGCTGGGAAAGGAAAGAAAGAATCATCACGCCCAATATCCTTTGCAATAGCATGTATTCCACCCAGCACAACCTGAAAAATGCCCTCCTGATGTAACTTCTCCAATGCACGAAATTCTACAGGATCAAGCACATCATACGCAACATGAAGCTTCTGATTTTTCTTACGAACAGTTACACAAGGGCTTTTGGAAGATTCTGTGCAGTTTCCATTGCCTGCAAGTGAATCCTTCCGATGGTATTTTTCAGATAGCTGGCCATTTGGACAAGTTTTTACGTCGCACGTCAATTGGGACATGATGGGCTCTGAATGGATATTCCATGGTCTAATGTCTGTTGTGAATGCATATGTGTCCTTTGGTGTTGAAACAGGTAAATTAGTCACCCGTAGGCGTTTCCTTGAAGTGGAAGGGCTACATGCATAGTCAAGTTGTAAAGCCTCTTCCATTCGGTGAGCTTTGCCTGGTGAGGTACTCACACGTCTCGACTTTTCCAATGGATCGCAGTTAGTGCCAGGACACTCATTCTTTGATCCTACATGGTTCCTATCACCAGTATTACCCTGTTGGAGTGCCTCGGGGGTGGGCGGAGGAGACAAGTCAGTCCCTGGTACTTCAGTTTCACTTTGTTTGATTGGAGAATGAGATGGTCTGTCAGCTGGTTCAAACATGTTGACTGATCTGGTATCTCCTCCTAAACCAAGAGTAGGTTCGCCTTCAACTCTGTCCTCATCCAAAGGTTCAGTTTGTTGAGAGCCAGATTGGGAGTTGCAACATGTGAGCGTGCATTGCTTTCCATTCAAATCTCGACGTACTGGTGACAAACAAGTACCTGGTACCTCCGTTTCGTTCACTTCTAACGCTTCACCAGGTAGACTTCTTTTTTCTGCCAGCTCACTTGGTTGAGATTGGGAGTTGCAAAACTTTATCTTGTATTGTTTTTCATTCAAATCTCGACGTAGTGGCGACAAACAAGTACCTGGTACCTCCGTTTCGTTCACTTCTACCGCTTCACCAGGTAGACTCCTTTTTTCTGCCAGCTCACTTGGTTGAGATTGTGAGTTGCAAAACTTTAGCTTGTATTGTTTTTCATTCAAATCTCGATGTAGTGGCGACAAATAAGTACATGGTACCTCCGTTTCGTTCACTTCTACCGCTTCAAAGGATAGACTCCTTTTTTCTACCAGCTCAACTTGTCGAGATTGGGAGTTGCAAAACTTTGGCGTATATTGTTTTCCATTCGAAGTTCGACGTGGTGGTGACAAATAAGTACCGGGAACCTCCGTTTCGTTCACCTCCACGGCCTCACTGGATTGATTTCTCTTTTCTGCCAACTCAGTGTGTTCAGACTGAGATTGGGAATTGCAAATCTTCAGCTCGTATTCTTTGTCATGTAGATTGCTACCTGGCGATGCCAAATGAGTATCTGGAACTTTGGTTTCATTTACCTCCGCCGCCATGCTTATCTGCCTTCCCTTCTCGGTATGACCAGGATTGCTCAAGTAATTCAACTGGAACTGTTGTTCGACCAATATCTTCTTCCGTAATGGTGACAGGTATGTTCCAGGAACTTCAGTCTCATTTTCAGGCAACGTCGAATTGTGACTTGATTTCCAACTTTCTTTTGGAGGAGACTCGGAATTGCATACCTCCAGTTCATATTTCCCTTCGTTCAAATTCTTGCGTAATGGCGACACGTAAGTGCCGGGAACTTCTGTTTCGTTCTCCCGCAAAGGCTCATCGAACTGATCAGCATTATCTCTCGCCATTCGTCCGCTTTTGATGGAAGATAGCCGTATCGATGAAAGTTGGCTCTCATGAACCGTTGGAGTTTCAGCTTCTCCCATTTCATCCCTGGCCGTTGCATCATTGGGCGACAATTCATCTGCACTGCCTTTCAGCGCTTTTTGTTGATGGATGTTGGAATGACTGCCATCCGAGATATCATTCTTATTCTCCTCTTCCGCAGTTTCATGCTCATTGTCCGCCGCATTGCCTATTATTAGATTCTCGCCCTCTGGCAAGGGCAGGAAAGCTCCCGGCACTTCTGTTTCGTGATCCCCATCGCATACCTCTTGAGCACAGTCCCCCGCTCGTTCAATGACGGCATCCCGTATTTCCGACGCGAGAGCTTGCGGCGAGACTCCCCTCAATTGACGCAACATGCCGAGCAATGCCCCCAGTCGTCGTCGATCCGCATCGCTATCGCGGTCCTCCTCCCGCATCGCGGCCGACGTCGGAATTTCGGGCGCCTCGCCGCCATCGCCCATTATTTGACGCGCCGCGCCGCCGCGCCGCCCGTTCCCCTCGTCTCCGGCGCCGCCGCCATAATTATTATCGAACGGCGGTCGCTGCTCCGCCGCGAACGTCGTCGGAATCGGTCGTCGTCCGCTCGCGAGCGCCGGAATGAGGGGTCGCGGCTCGCCGATAACGCGGGCTCGACACACGGGGCATGGGAGGCGGTCGTCGGCGTCGGCGTCGGCGGATGGGGCCCGCCGCCGCCGCCGGCGGTAGTAGCAGTCTCCGCAAAAGAAATGACCGCAGGATGGGGACACGAGCAATGCTCCGTCGTAGCAGTCGTTATTATTTTTTGAGCCGACGACGACAACATGATCATGATCATGATTGCGGGCGGGAGAAGCGGAAGAAGAAGAAGAAGAGGACGGACCGCGTCCGCACGATCGGCAGGATGTCGCAGTTTTGACGGAGGAGATGATCTCCGCGATTGACAATGCTGTCGAGGCCGGGGAGGTGGTTTGCTGCAGCATTGAGAGGTGAGAGGTAGGTATCGGTACCTAGGACCTAGGTGTCGCTTGCATCTATCCGCAGATGTTTGTACTCCAAAACCACCACCGCACTACTATACCGGTCGTTGTTGTGTGTGGTTTTTTTGCCAGAATGCAATGATATCGTACCCGTCCCCGTCGTCCGCGGTTGTCCGTGCTCCGCGTGCATGCAACTCTCTGGCCTGATTGAATCTAGGTATTAATGGCGCCCTTGGTTCGGGCAGGGTGGCGTATGTAGAATGTAGACCCTGCGTTCGTTAGGGCACTGCCTGATGTCCGTCCTTGCTTGACGATGATTGGTCGCTGTATGTGTGGTCAATGCCAAAAAATGCCAATGACGATGAAAATGGAAAATGGATGTCGTGGAGGAATCTAGAGCACAAGGCGTGGCGTTTTGCCCCCTTATTTTTACTTTTGCCCCCTAATACCCCATCCAAGAATTTTGGCCCACGCTATTTACGTAGAAGGCGTCGGTAGAAGGTGGGTAGATAGAAGTAGGAGTACGAAGTAGGTACCTACACCACCTGGTCTACCTACCTACTTCTCGTAGGTGCACCCCCCACGCCACCCCGCAGTATTGTAGATATTACTATGTCCGCTCTATCAGCTAGGAGTATCATTCAGGCGCGATACGATTACGAGCCCTGCTGCGAGATTTTATTCCCCTACCTTTCCGTGGAAAAACGAGGAGGGAACACGCCCACTCCATCCATGCCGGCCATCAATGGCGTGCATCATCGTGATATTGTAAATATTTAGTAGACAAACGCCATGAGAAGATTTGCAAGAATACTGGTTTTTATTGCCGCCACCTTATTTATTCTGCAGTTGAGCCTTCATTCTTTAACTTCAGAGCACAGCAGCAGTAACCACGCTTATTTCGTATATCAACATCAAGACGAAGAACCGATACGGTGCGATTCCAGCGGAGCGTGCGTCGATCCAATCGGCATTATAGGCGAATGGGTTCACGTTGGACAAAACCGATCATTTGATTCGCCGCTAAATAGGGGAGGAGGAGGAGGAGGAGTTTGCCAGAAAGGGCTGATGCGTACGCCTCCTTTATACCACGGCGATCCGAACAATCCAACATCGGCGGGTACAAAGTGCGACTGTCCGGATTTTGTGGATGAATACGAATGGTCGTCCCCTCGTCTGCGTCCATCCTTCTCTCCCGACGAGACGTGCCGTCGTTTGGGACCAAAAGTTGTGCTTTTCGTTGGCGATAGCACCAGTCAACAGGCTGCTTCGACTCTCATGAATGCATTACGACCTGCGCTCTGCCACGCTCAGATTTACTCGGCGCTATCGGATACATTGGACGGAACAGCTTACGGTGCCATGAATAGAGGCAAGAGATGGAATGCTTGGGTGGAAGAAATTTCGCCGGATATTGTGATTTTTTCTGTTGGTGCACACGTCAGCAAAGCGGCGGACGAGTTGTATCCGGGTTTGATCGATAAGTTGTTGCGGGAAATTGAAGAAATGCAACGACAGAAGCCGAATATTCAGTTTGCATGGAAGACGCAGTCACCGGGCGGATGCACAAAAGACATTGTATCGCCCCAAAATGCTACCGCTGCATTTGAAATGAGTGTTGAAAATCACAGGTTCAACTATGGCCGGTTTCGTAAAAGGGATTTAATACTCTTATCGCGTCTGCAAAAGATTGGTATGCCCTATTTGGATATGCGGATGCTGTATAGTAGGTCAGATGCACACGTGAGCAGCCAACAAGATTCGGGGAATCAAATAGATTGTCTCCATACATGCATCCCTGGACCGTTGGATGTGATGGCACGCTTATTTGATCAGCTTTTGGTCATGTTGGACAAGGACGAGACTTAGAGTGCTTTTAGAGAGACGCACTGTCCAATTTCTTGTTATGGTTATGCCAAAGCTTTGACAACGCCGCACAAATAATGCTCTATTGAAACATTACCATAGTTGGGGACTGTAGGAGAGATTCGTTTGAATGTTTTACCAAATGGACGGATTCGGAGATGGCGAGGTCACAATTCGATTCATGCGATACTTGGTAAACAAATACGAGAAGTGTCATTTTGACAAACGGAGTTTCAACGACCTCATCATTCAATGGGCACGCATGTTGCATTTTCTTCTTGAAAAAAGCAAATGCCTACTACTACTACACTCCGGGCAGCGAGGAGTGTTATTTATTTTAGAGACTAATGGAGCACTGTATAATTTCACTGTATTGGTCATTTCAATGAATCATTGTATTCATCAAAAGTTGACATAAAACCACCCTCAAGGTTGTAGGTAATAGTACATCATATGCCTCAATTGACGTTGTATTATGTTCAATAATATCCTACATGCCAATGAGATGCTAAGCATGAAAGAACATTGTACCAGAAATCAAACCCCGGATTGTGTGCTAATTTTGTTGGATTATGCCACTAATTCATCGTTTGAGTAATGGATTAGTGGCATAATCTAACACCTATCCATAGTTGCCCGGGGTTTGGCTGTTACTTCACAATATCTAGGTAGCATCTAATCATGCAATCGTCAAATCATCTCACACTTTGTAACTGGACCATGTTGCCTTTCATTGTCTGGACAGAGACCATCCCAGTCTTGCAGAACCATCCACATTAGTACGAGGTTCGGCCTATTAGTTGCTCTGCCCTCTGTATTGAGTGAAAACACTATCCCTAATCCATTTAGGGTCTGTGTCATTGGTAGAGGGTGGTATTTACTTCCAAGGGGTCCATACAGTTGCTATTTCTCTGCACATATTTATCAAAGTCAGTCATTATTGTCCCCTTGATACAGCATGATACTCTGTATCCGTGCCCAATTAAAGAGCTGACAGTTATTATCTGTCCCCTCTCATCGTATCCCACTTGTATCAGGGGTAAAATAAAAATAACCATGCGATGGGTTTGCATTCTCCTCCAATGTAAACGTTCTGCTATATTGATCACACGCTGCACTGGGACCGCTCCAACCGTTGGCTCATAATTGGTGCTATTGCATTGCTCTCCTGCATGTCTTGATACTTGTTGTTGTGGGGACTTCTCTGATAATAGCAAGAAGTCGTCTGTATTGGCATCATCTTCCAACCAGGGCTCTTATTTCTTGTCTCCCTTGTTTTGGTGATCACAATGAGCAGCCTTTAGCCAAAAAAATGTTTGTTTTGGATGGAGATTTTGATGGCTGGGTCCTCATTGACGATGAGGAGTATCATGTGGAAGTAGCAGCGCCAAAGTGGGGTGTGTGGATCGTAGCTACCATACATCTGCCGCAAACATGGTCGGGCACGGATACTCATAGGGAGGACATTATATCTCTTCTCGCTTATCGTTTTGGTGTGTATCTCAGGATCGATGATGGATCAGAGTCTACATGCATGACAGCAGTTGGTCGAGGCTCATTCTTACTATAGTGGTGACCATTTTTTATGGTAGTCATGGTAGTCTTATCCAATGAGACGGTGGCCGTTGGCATCATGTCGTCAAATGTGCTGATAGATGTAGGTACCAGTAATAGGTGGTAGGTGGAAACAATAAAATAAAATTCAAAACAATGCTCGAATTACTTGGGGGGCTAGCTTAGGGGTGTATTGCACACTGTTGCCTGTGCACTGGCCCCTACGTACTCTTTGCGGGTGCTTGGCCTTTGCACAGAGGACACAGGGCATGAGATCAGGGTGTGGAGTTTTTTCTCAATCCTTTATGTCACGGATCACATCAGAAATTACAGAACAAAACTTCACTCAAAATCGCCAATCTCCCGACTTCCTCCCACCTACAACATCAAAATCAGATCAAACCATGAAGCTCTCTCTTACTACTCACAGTCACAGCCTCCTCGCCCGGCCTTCTCTCTGCTGCACCCTCTCCGCCGAATCAATATATGACGGTCGCTTCTCCCACACACGCTCACATGCCGCTAGGTGCTTCGTCTCCGAATGCTTCGCCCGGGCAGAGGAACTGTGCCAATCCAAACCGCGCCAATCCAATCCCATCAACGAACCCCCAGCGCCGGCGTCACCGGAACAGATAACCGCCCCCGTCGCATCTCCCCTCACGGCTGACCAGGCAATGGTTGTAACGGCTTGTAAGGCAGTTGCTCGTTGAATGCGTAACCGCCGGGGCGCTGCTCGCATTCGTTTTGACGCGATGGAGAGACGGCGTGCCCGGGAGAGAGAAGTGAGTGTCGTGGTACCGCGCTTCGCGGATGAGGGTGAACACGGCTGTGACGGCGGGGGGGATTTGATGTCAGTTGATTCGCTTGACAGCGACGCACCCATCGCGGATGTTATGAACGCCGCATCCAATAGAGTATGGCGTACGATATTGATGATTTGTGTGAGAAGTGGCGTCATTTTTGTGACAAGAGTTCTGTGTAAGTATGGCGGGAAGGATTTGTGGAAAAACTCCACACCCTGGATCCATCGCCCAAGTCCTCGGTCCTTCCAGAGCCCGACCGCTGGAACCGTGCCATAAGGCAGACTGGTTTTTTTAGGTTAGAGCTAAGGTTTAAGGACCGGCTACGGCCTGGCTGGATGGTAAGAAAGAGGTACCTACGATACCTTGCTTACCTTGCTCAAGAACATCACAGGAATACATCAGGGTGACACGCTATTGTACTGTAATTACTATTGTATGTAGCGATTTTTTCCTACAATCCCTCCCAGCTACCCCGCCCCCATCTGTATTCCCGCATGAGAACATAGTACACAATGTAGACATGTACATTATCGGTATTTTAAGATTTGTCACACTGGGTGTATGATACACAACTTCTTTTGGATAATAAACTGGGTTCTTTGCTATTTGCACTACTAAAAGAGCCATTTTGTGTCTCCCGTTCTGCAAAATGAACAAAATACTTGCGGGAGGTTTGACTGTTTCGCTCAGTGCAGTAATACCAATTTCCTCGTGAACTTGTTGATACCATAACCTCCATCACAAATATCCATTTTTTTCTGACGGTGACGTCAGACAGGCGTTGCGGATATCTTTTGGACAATTTAGGCTTCGCCAAT
>JALLAS010000093.1:0-19214 GCA_036939415.1 Detonula confervacea | reverse complement strand
GAAAATTTTATATACCAATTCCTACATTGGTGGGGGGTAAATTATCTACTGTACAGACGTAGATCTCGTGGTCTTTTATACCTGACCTGGGTTGAAAACCTGTCTGCTTTCTTTCTTGATCCATTAGGCTTCACAGCACCTTTTTGACAAAGTCCGAGGCACACTTTGAATAATTTCTCGTCCTGAAAACTCTTCCAAGAAATAGTTAATATTTGCCACGGCCCATGGCTGCATGCTGTGTTGGAATTGGTCAATACACAACATGAAAACTAATTTTGATAAAAGGCATACAGTGTAATCATTGTTTTGCAGACGTCACTAAAATAGCACATATCCCACCTCTCTCAAGAGAGAAAGTCAGAAGATGGCCATTCATTCATTTTTCTTCGTTCACCACAGAGCCAGGTTTTACCCATCATTTGCCCAATCGCTCCACAAAATCCGATTCCTATGTACGATACAGACTTAAAGAAAAATAACTGCCCATCAACTCAGCATCTCACAACTCACAACTGCCTGCCCATCAACTGCCATTCTCGATTGCTTGTGCTGATAGAGATAAACCACAAGAGTAGAGCACTATATTACCCACAATATCTAGATACTGGTACTACTGCGCGGCCCCAAATAACAATCCCTTGGCAAGATTCACATATGAACGAATCATATATGTCAGTCTCCTAAGAAACGAATCATCTTACTATGGCCGAACCCGCGGCTTTTGATGGGACTGCAAGCAGCACCCTACACTCACAATCCTCTTTTGTCTTTGGAGATAATTTGATTATAGACCAACACATCACCATGGAGGACACTAGTGCTGATACCTTGCAAGAAATCCGCATCACAGATGAAGAGGCAGGGTCCCCTGAGGCAACATCAGTAGTTATCTCGTCATCCAACAGCTGGATTGGCAACCATCAACGCATATGGATTGTTGCCAGAACAACCATCCTTCTGTGCCTGTTCATAATCGCAGTGTCAATCGGGTTATCAACATCTAAGAGTGATAGCACAACTTCCACGGTGGATCCTGCTCCATTTGCCACAAAGGCTGCTGCTGCTGCTGATGACGACAAGTCCAGAGACCTTCCTCAAAGCAACATAAACGAGAGCGAGAGCAATGGTATTGCTACTGCTGCTGACTACAGGGTCTTCGGGCCAAAAGGAATCAATTTGGTAGGCCAAGAAGGTTCAACACCTTCCCCGACGCCAGAGTCCGGGCCATCTACAACTAACTTGCCCCCACCATTACCATCACCAGCTAATCAAATATGGCTGGCATCTTTGCCACCTGCTTTGCCTCTGAGAGAAATCACTATGGGGCCATCAAAGGACCCTAGTGATGAGGTGAGAACCCTAAAAATAAACTGATGGAGAGAGAGGTGTCCATTGAATTGTGAAATGTATCCTTCTCTTGACTTTTATGAACTCAAACTGATTCTCATAACCTATATATTTTGTCTCGTTTTGTCAAAGCCGAGTTTCTCTCCTTCCAAGAATCCAACTGTCAAACCCTCTGCGATTACCTCAGGGAACCCATCTTTTGGCTCAGTAAAGGTATGGATCTTTATTACTGCTTAAATCCCTACACTTCTTCTTTTGGCAAAAATAACAAACCTCACTTTTCCTTGTATTATCTACAAAATAAATTGTTTATTACAGCCCACCACATCTCCATCTGGTCTGCAATTGAGCATCCACCCATCCAAGAAATCCACACCAGTACCATCCAGCTCTTCACCTTCTTACCAACCCACACCTGATCCCTCAAAAGAGCAAACGCCCGACCCAAGTGGATTGCCCTGCAGTAAAACATCATATGAACGAACAACACAGCCTTTCAAGCAGTTTTGAAGGAACCAATATCTGAACCATAAAAAAAATCTGTAAATCCTACATCTCAGCCTTCAGAGCAAGCCACATCTGAACCTTCTCAGAAGTCAATATCTGATCCAAGTGTATCACCATATATTAAACCAGCACATCCACCAACCAAGCAGCCTTCGAAGCAGCCTTTAAAACAACCCACAATACGACCACCATATGAGCCATCAAAGCATCCTACAAAACAACCAACATTGGTACCTAATCCTGAACCAAGTGCATCACCTTCCAAACAACCTTCTAACAAACCAACATCCAAACCAACAACCAAACCAACACCCGGCCCTTCTTATTCTTCATCAAAGCAAACAACATCCAAACCGGCCACACCATCTGGATCGCCACCTCCAGTCATTTCACATGTTCGGCAAGAAATTTATAACCAATGAGGAGCTTGGCATTCAAGTGGCAAAAGGCCTCAAAGTACGCCAAATTGCCCAAGTGGGCAAAAAGGTACAATATGTCAATGGCAAAACATCTACATTGAAATATCATCGTAAGACAGATGCCGCAGGTATCATACCCCTAAACCCCTCAAAGCCTTTGCAGGATGGATATATGTATGTGTCAAATGCTGAATGCGCAGTTGGTCTTGGTGGTGTATTTGGCATCTACTTTGACAAAGATGGTAATGTTATGCAATACAAAGCACTGCTGACGGGAACAGGCAAAAATTGCGGAGGAGGAATCACTCCATGGCATACATGGGTTAGTTGTGAGGAGTACGAGGATGGGCACTGCTGGAAGATTGATCCAAATCCCAACAATGCAAATCATAACAGTCCGCAGAAAACGAAGCTGGGCGGCAAGGGAGGTTGGTTTGAGTCCGTGGCAGTTGATAACACCAATCCAACGAGCCCGGTATTCTTCGTCACAGGCGATTTTGAACAAGGCCCTGTAAGACGCTTTGTTGCCAATGGCAATGGGTGGGATGCATTGCACGCAGAGGGCGAAACCACATTCCTAAACATCCAAGACGATGGAACATATGAATGGACTGCCAACGAGACGGCTGCACGAAACAGTACTGCTATACATTACACTCATTCCGAAGGAATTTCATACCACCATGAGGAGAAAACATTGTACTTTACATCTAAAAAAACCAAGAAGTTGTTCATCCTCGACCTGGAGAATGGTTCATACGAGTCTGAGCGATATAATATGAAATTCTATGGTGAGGGCGCATTTGGAAACGAGCCTGATCAGATATATTTCGGACCAAAGAGGAAGTACCTTTACTTTTGCGATGATGGTGGTCCAAATCCGGGGGTGTATGCGAGATACAGCTCGGACAGGGCCTACTTTACATTGTTACAGAGCATCGATGGGGTGTATGCTGGTGATGAAACGGTAGGAGTTGCGCTTAGTCCAGGTGGTTTGAAATTATACGCCGGGATACAAGACGCTGGAATGATTTTTGAGTTTAACCACGAGGACGGGCTTTCATTTGAATAGAGGTAATATGCTAGATGCAGAGTTGTTGGATTTATTGAGTTAGAAAGAGAACGGTTATTGACAGTTTGTAAATAGGCATATCAGCAGCTGAATGAATGTGAAGCTTTTTGTTGTGAAGTTCAAGTGAACACTCTCTACCTGCGGCGATGGGCACGTTGGTATCAGTGGAATTTGAAATAATATGCAGGAACACGAGACGTTTCATTGCACAGGCAGCATAGCATACCATATTATGCTCTTTCAAATAATATGCTGACTACAACGTCATTTTTGAGAGAAACGTCACTCGGGAGATTTCCTGGGCTGTATCTACAAAAAAATAACTATCTATTAATGTTAAGATCTCCCTCACAAAAGCCTGAGGTTTGGATATACTTTGAGGAGAGATGGAAGAGTTTTCAGAGGCATGATATGGCCTCCAAGGCTAGATCCTCCACAAGTTGAAATGTGGATAATGAGATGCATCGAGTTTGGTTGATTTCCTCGTATTGATATACCTGTGGCTTCATTTCATCAATCAGTGTAAACACCTCATCCTTGCGCCTAATATCAGAGTCATCATTGGTTAAAGACATAGCTGGACTGTTTTTGTTGGGGGGCGATAGCTCACTATTTCCAAGTATTGACTCATACATCATTCATCATGGCAAGGTCCTTGTTGCATTAGCCCATGAATAGTTTGGGTATCAGTTTGAAGGGGCGGATGATTATTGAGAAAGCTAAATTCCAAAATAGATGTATACTCCATACTGTAGCATAATTGCGTTAATGAGATTCAGATGGAATATATAGATACAGCTTCCCAAAACACATTGATAACATACACATCTCCTTCATTCAAGTCTTGATTTGAGGTCATTGCTCACTTTCATATTCATTTTTTCATTCATCATACTTATAATGATGATAAACAAGATCCAAATAAGGTCACATGCACCCTTGCAACCAAACACACGACCATGAAGTGAGTACCACCACATATATTACAAGACAACGTTGGTAATGCCACGAGTTTGCACAGTGCCGGGAACAAGAGTGCCACTGCCTTATTTCTCACCATGTTCTGACTAGTTGCCCCGACATTTCTCATATTCATTATGCAGTTTGAGAGACCAATAATACTTTCACCAGCTCCAACTTTGTCGAACCATGTCTGAGGGCCTAGATCTTTACGATCTCTGATCACAGTTCCAACCAAAACCTCGCTTACTATACACCAGCGCGCACAGCTATACTTGCATCTACAGTCGCCGCAATCATCCACAACAACAACAGACACATCAACGCCTTTTTGCTGACAAAAGAAGATTGAATTCCCCATTCCGATCCATGACCTTCGCATGCTTCCTACCCTGCTCCAAAATGTCCCAAATGGTTTGCTTCGATACCAGTTTCACAAATTCCGAAGCACGATCCTCCATGACCGGATCCCGCTTAAAGTCCAAAATGAGTTTGGGCTGCTCTGAATACTCTTCCGAGAAATAGTCCGTTTGCTGCGCCAAGAAGCTTCCATCGATGTGGGGCTTGCCCCGGAAGTTGAAGGTTAAGTTTCCATCTAGAAACCACGGCTGGATATGTTTTTGTGTTGGAATTGTTGAAAGCGTAAAATGAGAAATAGAGTTGGTATAATGTGGACATGATGGACATTCTTTGAAGAAGTAAGGTACCATACATGACACTCTCCTGTGCAATCGATTCAATCCAAAATTCTTACCAAATGGACACTTCCCATGTTGGCATCGATCAGTTCTTGTCGATCGTTGAACTGCGATATTCTACTTTTTCCAAACGACGGAACCGGGGTGAGGAGAATGTGAAGCTAGAGAAAGATAAGAGCGCAAAACTTACACATGTGAATAAATGAAAACAACCACAACCTGAAAAATAATACGAGCAGAAAATCAAATACTACACTTTGCGCGTATATATACACACCTCATCTCCCACCCTTTCGTCCGCATCCAACGGCAATAATCGATCGAGCCATTCGTATATGAGACCTCCCCACACGCCCTGCAAGCCCAACGGACGATCCCATACCCCGGCCTCTTCGGAGAGGGACAGGGCCAACTCCGTGGCATCGTAGGGGCTGACGTTCGTCTTTGCTATCGTTGCCGACAATGCCCCTGCCGAAGCTCCGGAGAGGAGGACGTTGCTGCTGGTTAAGTCGTATCCTTGTTCTTGGAGGTAGGCCTGTGTATCACGGGGGTTGAAGTAGATATAATGTGTGGATCATTGTAGTTAGTAGATGGTGTGTTGGATTGAAACTTATATCCATCATGAGAAATGAATCATGAGAAATGAACCCCATACATATTATGTGATTCATTTGAACCAGCCAACACCTTGCTTCAGTTGTCTTCCATGAGGCCACCCGGCCCTTCCAATGACCCAAAGCAATGGTTTGGCAGACTTCACCCAACACATGGTCATTTCTCCCTTCAATTGGTCACCAGCAGTAATGTTGAACTTCAAACAAAATAATGAAGCAGTGGATCCTGGTCTCATATATTGGAAGAACTTATCAATTCAAGGGTGGATACAGCGAATATTCAATCAAAACCATCTCCAATCCCTCCAAAGTCTTTGGTGTTTGACATACTTTACCCAACATGTGAATATATTTCACCCTTCAATTGCTTGATCACCAGCAGCAATTTTGAAGTCAAACAATACCTTCATATTTCTGCAAGCTCCAAATTTGACGAAACTTTGAACAAAATAATGAAGTGGTGGTGCTTGGTCTCATATTGGGAAAATTTATCAGATCAAGGATGGGTGGAACATGAATGTGTCTATCCGCCCTGCATATCATTTATGACTATGGTGAACAATATTCAGTCAAAATAACCATCTCCAAACTATGCACATAGGATTCATTTTCTGCATTTCTTATGAATACGTATCTACAATAGAGTACTATGGTCCTCATCATTCATGTCATGAATACGAATCTACAATATAGAGTACTATGCAATACCTGTTCATTTTTGAACAAGCCCAGTTCATTGTTTTTGAACAAACAATCATTGCCAGCCATGGAAAGTGATACAATAATAGTATATAACTACATACTGTATAATGCAAAACACATGGTTCACCTACTACCTGCCCGGTTCGCCCTCTCCATTTTCTTCAAACATACTATTGCGTCCAAAATTCATGTTTGACCTCTATCCAAATACTCTACACACTTCTTGCTGCGCACTAGATAATATGCCATTATTATTTCAATGGATTTCAGCAGATTTGAGAATGGCAATATAAGAATAAACACAACATCGTTTTACGACTCGGGTTTTAGCTGGAAATTGCATTCCAGAGGCGACAAGCACTGCCGTACGAGAAGCACATTATGATGCGCATATTGTACAATAATATACCAAGGTATTATTTGTATTGTAGAATATTATTATGCGCTCCATCCTACTGGACTGTTTTATTGTATTGTACAATACGATACATCACTTACAAAACCCCCAGCTCCCCCAACCATTATGCAGGCATACAATGACATGAAAATATAAAACAACATGATAAAAAACTGATATAATATTATCCCTAAGTGATAATAATTGTGACGCGGCTTTTTATTTGATTGACTCAATTGAAGGTAAAACTGAATTGCTAGGGAGTTATTATTGCTGCTATTTATCACAAGCGGCTAAGGATGCCGCTTTNGGAGGCTGCCACAGAGCAGCCCCCACATTCACACTTAGCTATCATTGCCGTGGCCATTGCCACAGCCCATAATAAGCTAAGACATTCGTTTAGCAATAGACTACCCATGAGTACTAGACCTCTATCAACCAACATCAGATGCATTTAATCAAATACCAACATTGACAAGTCCACCATAATACACAACATATTATGGTCATTGAGCTATGATACCTCTCATTCTCATTGATGTACTCTTTTAATTGTGTATATTGATATATCTCTTCTCTGTTTCCATTGTGATTCTTGATATAGTAAATATCTACTCCACTTGAGACTAACATAATGAGGGTGATGCCCTCAATATGGACTTACAAAATTCATCAACTGTTTTAATCCTCTCTTATTAAATTTAAATGATGTACACTTAAGGTTCATGGTACTGTATAGTAAGTTGCAAATATGTTGAGCAGCAGCAACACACAAGCTCAATAACACCCCAATGATAATAACCCATCTCCTGATATTGTCTTGCCCTTGTACTCAGGTCTACTCATGTGTTTTGAAACTGGTCAGCACAATATTATTGTTGAATTGCAATGACAGGATGGATTGGTGTGTATAATCTCTTATATCAGTATGCCAGGTGCAGATTTCAAGTCCTTCTTTGAAATATTTTCACTATCTAGCTTGATAGTTTGTTACTGCAATATTTGTGGCAATATTAATAAATCTAACTCAAAGATGGTAATGCCTAAATCACACATGAGATGGCTAAAAGCTAAGGCCAATGGAATGACTACTGGGGGGAACACTCCGGTACTGACCCAATTTGGATGCTCGGGTGGATGAGGTTTTTAAATTTTGATTTATTTTGCTAGATGGCACCATGGCGGCAGCGACACATCAGGCTCCACCGGCAGCATCACATCGGCCTCCACCAGTAGCCAAGGGCAAAAATTAGGTTCTTGGATGTTGCGGCGATGGTAACAGGAAGGGCATGGATCAGTGGGGAAATCATCCCTCCCCCCTCAATCGGTGCAAGCGGGGTTCTCAAACTCAGTTTCGGTTTCAAAATCAATCCCTTGAAATTCTCGTCTCCACCCGAGCATGCAAATCGCGATCGTACGGCGTGTTTTCCCCAGACGTCGTCCCCTTGCTAAGGCCTAGTATGTATGACATTTCATCATGCCTGATTGCACTGTTTTGTTATAACCAGCACCTTGAAGGTTCAAACGGGTTCTCATCCTAGGTATGTAGGATCTAGTAGATAGCATTCGTGCCAGATGGAAAGTTCCATCCAAAATAGTTGATCAAGATTCCAATTAACTTTCCTCAAACTCAAAAGTGCCTAAGTATCTCTAAATTGTACTTAATACCTCTAATTTTTGTGATGCTGTTGTAAAATACATTTACTTTTTGTACACACCAATGGAAGTCCTTCTCGTTAAAAATGCCATTTTGATGGGACATTCAATTTTTACGTTGATTCTATCTCAAGCCGTAATGTGTGAAGTTAGCATATAGTAGATGTAGCTGTTGGTGTGATGTCCAGAGTAGTCTCCATTTTAGTCACTGCAGTTTTGGCATGCAGTTTATCATATCAACTGCCACCATTATCAATAGTAGCATTCAGCTCCAAGTGGGGACGTCAGTCAAGTATATTGGGATCCCCACAGAGTGGGTTTGATATCCAACCAGAAATAGCAAGCTCTGACCAAAGTTTAGTTTTGGTTGGTGTGAACAGGTCAAGGAAATTACCAAACTATTTGTCAAGCCAGATCCCGTTGTTGTCAATGTCATCATTGTCATTTGTTGGCCCTCTTTGAAAGTAGGTACAAGTATCTGTGTAGCGCAGGTTTGCCCCCCCCCCCCCAGGTCTCCATTTCTGTTGTTGAGTTGGTCAACCTAGTCATTTGAAGAGGTGTAATCCTGAGCAAGGATGCTATCAATACTACTATCCTCATCCTTGTATGGATCAGGAAGCGGGGAGTGGGGAGTGGGGAGCAGGGACATAGTCTGGGTACACATGTGCCCGGATCTCAATGATATCGGTGTACGGGCAGTACTGTGGAGGTTGTTTGTCTTCCATCCATCTGTTATCTTTGTCAATGCCCAGATCTGCTGTCGCCCCAGCATTGTCCAATGACAAGTGGTCAATTGACAACCGTAACAATGAGGAGTGACATGGATGTAATGCACATGGACATACACCTCCTATTGTGATAGTTATTGTTGATATTGTTCTTGTTGATGAGAGACGGTACCACCTCATCAGAGGCGTCATGCTCCAACTCATAATATGGGCGCAACTCCTGTCTTATTCAGGATATCATGCACTATGTCTAGAGTGTCAAAATATGGAGGGCTTTACTCATATGCAGCCAAAACTACCATTTTCAACCCTCCTGCATTGATATTGGTCCCAGTTATCTACAGTCTAAAGGACTTAACAGGATTCAGGGTAAGTCTGGATTGCAAAAACAAGAGAGATCCGGGCTGTGGGATAGCTAAGAGTTCCTATGTGGGATACCTCTTTGACGTATGTGCAATACAATTTCAATGCGCCAATCGCCCTCGAAACAGAACACAACCAAGTTGAGGGAAAATGCTGCATTCAAAAGCTACTGGTTCATGACTGCTAGTGGCTGGCGGTCTCTTGTGGTTTTGACGTGAACGATCGATTTGTTATGTGTGTGTTTGGTGTAGGCCAATAATGCCAATTTTGGTAAAATCCCCTGTAAATGACACAGCCTTATGGGTGTGACATATTTGAATATTTTTCACTCCAGACCCGATTGTGCACTGTGTACATAGGACTGGGACAAATTATACGGCGATTGACCAATTGTGCACTACCAACTCGATTATGCAAAAATATGCATTATCCCCTAACTTTGACACAATTGGATTGCAATGACACAAAATAATATGTAATGCAATTATATTAAATTTCGACAGCTAATAGGGAGCTCATTTATAACAGTTATTCAATTGAAACGGAACATTGACAATCAAATTCTGTAAACAAATCATGCACAAGAATCTATTCTTGGTAACAAGAGAAACATTTTCCGTCATTTTCCCCTCCGATAGGCTTTGTTGTCTCCGGTTCTCATCCAAAAATAATTACGCCTTTCTAGAAAGCCTCTAGCTCTTTATTTCCTTATCATAATGAAAGGCTAGGAATGAAAGGTAAAATACAAGGAAATAAAAAACAGACCATACAATACCTTACGACATTCCCCCCAGACAAACTCGTAGGTAGGTATGCAGAGCGAGGCAGGTTGGTACCTAGCTATCTTTCTCCATATTTAGGTACGATATGAATAAATAGGCAGGTACGATCAGACTGAGCGAGTGAGACTTCTTCTCACCCTTGCCTAGCTTCGTATCGAGAGAACCAGAGGCCGCCTCTTCTGAGTACGATATCGCGTGTAGCTAGGTAGGTAGATTCGGAAGAGAAAACCAGCACGCACACACAATCAAACAACAGAACCACACGATCGCCACGCGATCAAACCAATCAAACCAATCAAATGAGAATCAAACGAGGGATCAAAGCAAAATATATATTAAACCCACCCCGCCCGCCAGTAAATAAACGAACGATAACCTTACCACGTACGCACGCCCTTACACTGATTCAATTTTAACAGTTTTCATGGTTTCATTTATTCAGGTTCCATCGCGCCACATCATAGACTCAGACTCAGACTCAGACTCAGACTGCTCATTCTAAATTCTAACCTAATCGAACGAGCACAAGTTCGCCAAAAGCGCAGTTAGTCAACAACAAACCAAGTGCAGACTGCATAGATACCTACATTACAAAAACAAGACATGCCACCTGAAACGCCCACCATGAGCGATTCCTCAAACTCAGATCTCGAACAAGGCGGCATCGCTATGGCCGTCGCAGCCTCCTCTCAAGCGGAAGGAGTAGTGAATACCAGTAACGATACCAGCAACATCATCAGCACCCCCAATAATAATAGTACCCGAACAGAGAAGCAGAACGGCGGGAAGCAACTCCGATGGACTCGCATCACCAAGACCGTCGAGATCAAGGAAGTCAATTCCGGCTTGCTTCGCGGCAACATCGGCGCTACTACCTCCACTTCCGACGAAAAGGCAGACGCGCTCGCCGAGTCATCATCGGCGTCTCCGACCACCAATAACGGCTCCAACAACAACAACAACGACGAAGACGAAGAATCCCCCTCCAAATCCTCCCGCAACCTCATCTCCGCCGCCCCTCATCCCCAAAAGACGATCCTCTCCGGAGTCTCCGGCTCCGCCGCCCCCGGCCAGGTCCTCGCCCTCATGGGCCCCTCCGGCTCCGGCAAGACCTCCATCCTCGACGTCCTCTCCGGCCGCTCCTCCCACGACTCCGGCGTCATCACCCTCGACGGAGAAATCGTCACCGATCGCGTCATGAAGAAGATGAAGAAGAAGGTGGCCTACGTCAAGCAGTCCGACCTGTTCTTCGGCCACCTGACGGTGCGGGATCAATTGACCTACACGGCCTTTTTGAGGCTGCCCTCCGATTGGCCCAAGCCGAGGAAGCACGAGGAGGTGAATCGCATCATCAAGCAGCTCCGATTGGGGAAGTGCGCGGATACCCCGATATTCATGATTTCGGGAGGAGAGAAGAAGAGGGTGAACATCGGGAGCGAATTGTTGACGGATCCGGCGATCATATTGTTGGACGAGCCAACGAGCGGTTTGGATTCCACGAGCGCCGTGGCGCTGATGCAAATTTTGCATTCGCTGGCGAGGGAGGAGGGCAAGACGATTATCACGAGCATTCATCAGCCCAGCTCGGCGGTGTTCTTCGGGTTTGACAAGTTGATGCTTTTGGCGGATGGGGAGGTGGTGTATTTCGGGACGCCGCAGGGATCGTTGGAGCATGTCAAGGAATTGGGATTGGAGTGTCCGAACGGGTACAATGCCGCGGATCATCACATGGATTTACTAGTTGTGGACAGCGCCATTGATGATGACGAAGAGGATGATGATTTTAGAGATAACGGCACGATTAATACCGAAGCAATAGAGTCTAACAACAACCACAACAACACCGGCCTACGTCGTCGAAAGAACACGGAGAGACGAAAGAACATTGTGGGAGGCACCACAACCAAGCAAAAGCTCATTGATTCGTGGGATGCGGAAGAGCAAGCTCGGCGCATAGAAGAAGAGGATGCGGAAGAACAAGCTCAATTCGGTTCTTCGGGGGGCGTAGGGCTGCGCAGTCAGCTCTCCCGACGACAATCCATCAGAACGGAAAAATCATTCAATTCGACGTGGTGGACGCAATATACGGTGTTGATGCATCGATCCATGAAGAATAGTCGATCTGCCATCTTTACTCCTCTGAATTTGACCAAGGCCGGTGCTATTGGTTTCATGTGCGGATTGCTTTGGTTTCAGATGCCGTATACGGAGAGCACTGTGTTCGATCGATCGAGTTATTACTTTTTCACCATGACGTTTTGGGTGAGCGTTACTGCATCTCTTCTTTCGCGGCTGCTGATTATTCCAAACCCATCTCAAAATGCTAATGGCAATTATTGATCTCCTCTTTTTCATTACAGGTATTTGACGCCATGTTTACAGCATACATGGCATTCCCACTAGAAAGAGCAATTATCTTCAAAGAAAGAAGTTCCGGCTCTTACCACCTCTCAGCATACTTTATGGCCAAAACCACCAGCGAGGCACCCGCCCGCCTGGCATTACCTGCAATCTACATGTCCATCTCCTACTGGATGTCGGGCGTGAACAACGACTTTGCAATCTTCCTCGCAAGCACCATGTGCAGTCTCCTCTCGGTGCTGGCGGGGGAGTCCATCGGCCTCTTCCTGGGCGCATCCGTCCTCGACATGGAAAAGGGCATGGTCATCATGACCGTCACAGCATTGAGTCTCATGGTCGTGGGCGGTTTCTTCGTGCGCAACGTCCCCTCGTGGATATTATGGATGGGATACCTGTCTCCGTTCAAATATTCGTACAATTCTTCGGTGCAGCTGGTGTTCAATGCGCCCGTGCCGTGCGATGGGAGCGGATTGCTCTCGGTGTGCAATGGGGAGTCGACGGGATATGCCACGGAGCAGGAGGTGTTGGACTTTTTGGGAGTGGAGTTTTCGGCGGGATTGAATGCGGCCTTGCTTTTAGTCATGTTCATTGTCGTACGTATTATGGCATTCTTTGCGCTCAAGAGTAAGAAGGCTGATGAGCGCATGTAGACATGATATTATGATATTAGACCAGTCAAATTAGGATGCCACACATGGACTTTCTACACCGTGATTGGGACAATCAATCAGCAAGCAGGTAATTTCCTTCGGTACAGATAGAGGAACAAAAAGCATCGAGTCTCTTCCTTGTCATGTTGTGCTTCCTGCTGACTCCTTGAATTCCCTCTCTGATGAACAGTTGACCATGCAGTCCAGGCAAGTTTTGATAGATATGGGTATGAGTCTCAATTTTGTTGGACATCACATGCATACCCATACTCACATGATGACATCACATGCATACCCATACTCACATGATGAGATAAATGTATTGCATAGAATAAGTTCTCTTTAGAAGAACGAAAAACAACCACGATTATCTAGCTCTTTAAAATATGGAGTTGTCTCTCTCCAAGGGCAGAAAACTGCCTCTATTCCAACATCTATCTATGGCACCCCTCAGGGTTTTAGCCGAATGTACTTAATTAGCCATTTGATGGTGCTTGATATCGCTCTCAAAAGCACATTGGCAGGTTCAGATTTGCTCTTTTTGCACACATAAAATAGTTTGGTTAAGACACTGGAATTCTTTAGAGGAAGAGAGAGAGAGAGAGCTTTCACAATAAAGATGTATCGTACCATAGCTGATATCCTCTCCAATTCACTCATCTGCCAAAGCAGGACAAAAGTGAAACTAGATCTGAAATTTGCCATATAAACAACAGGTTCAAATCCATGAAGCTACAAATACATTTACATATTGAGACGCGGCAGCTGCAAGCTACGCAACGGATCAACCCGTCGATTGTGAGGTGTTTCTCAAGTTACTCATCCAACTGAATGTAGTGGATAGATTTCTTGGTGATAAATAGAAATAGGCCAACATACATTCTTGTTAAAAAATAGGCGAACAGACATTCTTAGCCTAAATCAATTATCGGCCACCAAATAATACTTCAAATATTACTTTCAGATGCTCCCTCCCTTGAAAATCAGTTCAAAAAAGGGACGGAGAAAAAAAGAAAATCTTCTGAGGGAAACATTGTCCTAGAGCTCTTCACTACTTAGTGTAGCTTGGATTGGTGGAACAAGTACATGACCTCATGGAGAAGACAATTGATGCTAACATCCCTCTCAGTGAGGTAGTGTTCAAGGGTGGATACTCGCACAAGGTCAACATAGTCCTTGCCAATCACACCAACCAAAAGAGATACCAGCAAACTATAGCCTTTCTTGAATTATTTCTACCCTTCTTGGCAAGATCCTCAAGATTGGTGGCCTGTAAGCTGATGATAGTTGGGTCCGAGTCTATGTCTATGCCCAGGAGTTCATTAATAGCATTCGGACTGAGAGTGCCATTTTTGCTGATCTAAATACTCATGTTTGTTCATTTAGAGGAGTCTTAAGGCCACGGATTTGGCTTATAAGCACAAGAAGTGCAAATTCTTTGAGCATTCAAAGGTGTGATATATTCTCGCCCTAACATATATTGAATGGTAAGGGTAGGCTATTGACGAAGCTTTGGAGATACTACACAAAGAGTCAGAGACAATCAATGCCTTGAATGTGAAGATCAAACAATTAGATGGGTTCAAGGAGGGAGTTGAACGGAGATGGTGAAACAGAACAACAACCCATGAGTGGATCTACCGAGTGACACTCTGGAGCCAGCCTTGTATGGGCCCCACAAATGAGTAGATGATTTTAGATTTACTGGGTAATGGTAGGATCAGGCTCCCACTAATAATTGTTCTGAGTCAGTTTTTATACCTAGAAGCTCTAACTAGGATCAAAATGAGCTCCTGGGCAAGGACAATTCGGATCCATTGTGTAACAGAACTGAATATTACTTTAAATAAATTGAAGTTTTACTAGCACCTTCATGGTGCTCTACTTTGTCTAAAGTAGATATGAGTTTTTGGTAAACTCTTTTGTCACAACTGGATCTTCCGTCTCTTGTCGTCCAAGCTTCAACGTCAAATCAGCGGTACGTGAACTTGTATTGTACGTTAATATATTCAAAAATAATATTACAAGGAAATTATAGCGGGAATGGTACAATCTCCTGCGCCAAGCCGAATACGACAAAGAATGTTATTATTCGTACACTGCTAACCGCTGCCATCAGCATCATGGAGACCTCTCCGCCGACGACTATATGTTTTTGCAAGCACCACCACCATTGCCGTCAACGTCAACTCCATCGATGATCCTCAATACGAGAACAATAACACCCCCTTGGCGACAGACCCTGCCCCTTCAACTCACCATAAGGGCCTTGTCATCACCCGTCTGTATCACCTGCACGGCACGGGGCCGAGGAGGGCGTCCGTCTGGCGGTGCATGGTCATCGTCAAGCGTCAAATTCAACATCAAACTGAACCAAATAAATCATGCTATCTCCGTGTACAGATACATCCATCAGGCAGATGATGCAGGTGCTGGGTGTGTGGTCTGTTGGGGGACCGTGTGGTTGACTTGGCCTGACGCGGCCACAGGCATGGAACTGCGTGGTGATTGCCACCTTGCTCTTAGGTTGGCCATGAGCCTTCCATTGCACCACCCCCTTCCGAAAGGCAAGAATCACAGCAGGAAATGTAACTGGTAGGGCAGGGCCGGGGGATTATGGCCGGAGAGGATTATTCGGAGTTAACTCATCCGTGGCACGACTGCCAGGATGGAATGCTGCGGTTCTTGCCGCTGGCCTTAGGACAGGATTGGCCATCCCCGTAAATCCAATAGTGGAACACACAACAATAATCATATACGCAGGGTTTGCGTTTAATCCGAACCTCTGGGACTGGAGATTGGACGGGTGGTGGCTTGTCTCCCGACCGCTTTTTGAATGAATTTATGCAAACAGTGGCGGCATTACAATGGCATTGTAGCAAACTAATCATAATATTACAATTATAATAAACACCATTATAATAAACACGATGTAATAAAAAATACAATGCCCGTTCCCATTCGTTCGGGGTTCGGGCGAGCAACAAATAAACTACATGCTACAATATTGTATTGTACAACTTTGTACTCACAATCACGCCGGCTTGCCAGTAGAAGAACAAACCTCCACCGGGAAATAGGATGCATGGCCTCGACGATAAAGGCGATTTCGAGGGCGAAGCTTCCGCACCGCCATCCGTATTTCTTGCCATCCGCGTCGGAAGAAACTTATTCGTGTTGTTACTAACACTAATACGACGCTGATTGTAATAATTATTGAAACACGACGATGATAATGATGACGCCGTGGCCATTATTGCATATTCATGACTGCTCGCAATCATCGTCATCGCGATGATGATAATCCATAATGCTGGGATCATTACCGACGACATTATTATAACCATCATCATCTATATTGTATTTGTATGTTGGATTCTCTTGGACTTGGATTGGAAGGCGGAGAAGAAGCGCCGCGCGGTGGGCGGATGGTGGTATCGTACGTACGATACCTACAATAGTGGCGGTGATAATGCGGTAATAGCAAGCGATGGCGGCACCACAAATCAATACCTATCGTACTGACATTTTAGGTGGCTGTTTTTTTAGTGGGCAGGCGGTCTGCCTGGCTCCCGTCAATTGTCTGCTCGATATTTGAGAATTCTCAATTCCGAAAAACGTCTTAATCTTCGACTCGAATCCATGGAGTCCATCAGATGTCACGTCATGCCATGACAGTCCAACCTACTTCAACCTTCAATTGCATGCAAAAGCATCAGCCTGTTATGCCAACTTGTGCATGCTTGTTCTAGATCCACAGCCCGATTGAGGCCGCTCCCAGCATACGGCCGCACGCGTCCATGCATTCCACGTGCGGCCATGTGATATCTTCCACAACGGCCGTGGTGTGGAAGCATGGCGCTGCACACAACCATGCACAGCGCGCTGAATCGCCACACGTAGCACCATTGCTACCCATCCTTCCTCATCATCTTTGGTTCCGTCGAGCTTCCGCCTTCCTCCAGCCGACAACAAGGCATCAGCGGAAGCATCACAACGGTCTGGTGACATCACCCTGCCGTTGTGCCACGAAACTACCACAAAAATCAGCACATTTGCTGTTCCCTCCATCAAAACGTCAATATCTCCTTAAATCTACGGTTTAACAAACCCTGCTTCCGTAAATCGTTGAGCCAATACTCCTTCAACCAATACAACAATCCCCACCACTTCAACCTCTACTGCAAACCGCAACGACATCTCCATAACTGCTGGCATCGCCGTCGCGGACTGCTTCGATAGTGGCGCGCTCGGCAGCCGTTGAACAGTGATTTCGGCCCACCCATCGATTTCAACTTGCATGCAACAAAAAAATTAATACTGAGGGGATATTGCCTTCGACCATTGCGGAGGAGCGGGCAGGCGCTTCTTTACTGCATAGATCGCGGGTGGAAGCGAGACAAGCCTCGGATTTGGACGGGAACCTTGCCAAGGCACACCCGGCCCACTGCTCCGGGCTCATCTTGGCAGTGAGTCAAGATGCTATTCTACTTTTTTATTATTTATCATTACTAATGCTGATCTTGTTTTCTTATCCGCCCATCAAAACCACCGGGTACTAGGGATTATGGGGAGTTATTTTTAAGTTTTTGAGGTTGGGTTCAAGGGTCAGTTCATTTTCATATCAAAAATAAAATGCCACCAGAACTTTGCCCCACTGGCCTTAGAGTCCACGTCCGCCATGAGATTGGCCAAACCCGTAAATCCAACAATGAAAAACACAACAATTAACACATATGCAGGGGTTGCGCTTGATCGGAACTCCTGGGACCGGAGATTGGAAGGGGTGCAGATTGTCTCCCGCCCCTTTTTCACTGATTTTATGCAACCAGCGGCGACCTTATAATTGATGGCGCCAGCCCAGAGAACAGCTAACGCAATAACATAATATACATATATATATAATGTAACAGTAGCATTGTAACAAAAACGCTTAAGCAATAGAAGATGAATCATATGCTCAATAGCAATAGTATATACAATGATATGCTCAATTGCATGATCAATTGTATGATCAATAGTATGAGGTAGGATTATGAGCAATAGTTTCAGTATGAGTAATGATACGACCAATAGTATTCAATGGTATGCAATATTATGCTCAATTATATGCTCCCTAGTGCATTAGCAATGGTACATTAGAAATAGTACAGTAGCAATAGTGCATTTGGACATTAGCAATAGTACAATACAATAAAGATAGCGATATCACAGCAACATCAGCAATATCACAGCAACATTAGTAAGGGCAGCATTTGAAATGGTAGCATTAGCAATGCCACTAGTGGTATCAGTGTCAGTGGTATTTGTGGCAGTGGTGTCCACCGCAATCAGTATGGTGGCCATATTTATATAGATTCCTTATATAACAAACCTTATGACCAAACCCCTCAATTTTCAATGTTCGAAATATATATAACCAACTAAATAACCAATAGCCTCATTCACCTCCATATAACCAAACTATAACAAAATTAACGTTATACAACCAAAGATATAACATACAAATACAACATACGACCGGCGGCCTACATATATGAAATTGTTTTCAGATCAGAGGATGCAATATCATCTGATATAGCCAAACACATGAAAAAATATCATCAATCAGACAAGGCTAACTAAGGCTGTGGCTAAACATATGGCCACGATACTGATTGCAGAGGCATGGTGTCGTTGTTCATAATGGTCCGTGGGGAAGCAATGTACGTTTTATTGGACAAGTATGTCTGTGGCCAAACATATGGCCATGATACTGATTGCAGCAGTGGTGTTGTCGTTCATAATGGTCCTTGGGGAAGCAGAGTATATTTTATCCGATAAGGCTGCTGGAGAGCTCTGTTGTGACAATCCTAACCACACTCGGATCAAACGATCCTCAGCGGCAAAGCTCGCGATTGCCGAAATACTTCGTCAATTCAAGCCGCGAATTGATGGCGCTCGTCTCTCCCTGTACAA
>JALLAS010000092.1:0-19279 GCA_036939415.1 Detonula confervacea | reverse complement strand
CCTCTGAAGGCGCCATGACCGCGTGGACACATGCCACGAAATGGAAAGGTATGGTATGGCGTAGATTCTTTCTTTTGCCGTCCGCGGCGTTGCCATGATCATGATCGAGCCCGTCCACAATCGACCTGACAGTAGCATCGTCATCGCTCCGCCTCCTCTGAGCCCTCCACGCACGCCCCTCTCTCCACAGTCTATCCTACTTACCTTGCCAACGTCGGACCTCAGTCTCCAGCTCTAACATGGTCGATTCAAAGTGCAGTACTGAAGACAGCTACATCGAGGTCAACAAAGGTGACAACGTCAACGGCGATGGCAACGATGAGCATAGCATCGATGCATTCGACGAAGAGGGTGGCGGTGTTGCCATTGCACCATATTCCAAAACCCCAGCAGCGAATAGAAAATACTTCGTCGCAGTCGTGTGCACCTTCTTCATTGGATTCCTCGCTGGTGCTCTTGCAATGCGGTTCGGAGGCTCTAAGCTTGGTTTGTGTTCAAAGAACATTGCCAGCGAATCACGCGTGGAAGTGGAAGATGAACCGTATTATCTGATGCAAAATGGAATTATTGATGAGGATTATGATCAGGAACATTCGACACCGAAGTATACTATGTCTAGATGTGAGAAAAATGTAGCCATTTTGTCTGTCGCAAAAGAAGAGGTCAAGGAACAATCCAAGGAAGTGGGCCAAGACGGAGAGCACAGAAAAATACTACAAATTGTCAACAATTTCACAGTTGTGGAACAAGTCAGTCATGACCCAAGCTCCTTCACGTAAGTAGGAATGAACGATATTTGCGAACATTTTTGTTTGTATATTGTTTACTCACTTTGATGCATTCCGCCCGCATCTCAGACAAGGCCTCTCGTATGGCAATGGCAAGCTCTACGAAACGTAAGAGTATATAATATTTGCTGATTGCCAATTGCTCTGATGAATTAATTTACTTATGTGAGTGAATATCCCATGTTCCCGTATCCCCGAGAAGAACTGGACTTTATGGACAATCCAAAGTGCGACGAATCGATCCAGACACATTTAATGTAGAGTTATCAGTAAACATTGAAAGCAAATACTTTGGTGAAGGTTCAACGTACTACACGGATGCCGATGGCAATGGACGATTGATCGAAATCACTTGGAAAAGACAGACTGGATGGATCTACGATGCTGAAACATTAACGCAGTTGAAGGAGTTTACATATACAACAACATCTCCGGAACATGAAGGATGGGGGATTACATATGATGCGTCAAAGGAAGAATTCATTGTTAGTGACGGAACGCAGTATTTGTATGTTTGGGATAGGGATACATTGGCGGAGAAGAGAAAGATTGCAGTTACTCGTTTCAATGGAAGATCACAAAACAATTTGAATGAGCTGGAGTACATGGATGGATTAATTTGCTGTAACATCTGGTACAGGGATGGTAAGTATTGTGTGTTGGCTTCATAGAAGTGCTTCTGTGAACTCGTCTACTCACACAGTTTCTTGTCTTGTTTATTGAAAAGAAATCATCTGCGTGGATCCAATGACTGGAAACAGTGTCAGAGAATATGGTGAGACATCGATTGTATGATTAGGAGATTTACATTTTATAAGCGCTTGAAATCTCAACCCTGATGTATATTTGCTTATGTGTCCAAACAGATATGTCTTCTCTCTGGCCTAAAAATGGGAGAAATACTGGCGCAGATATACTTAACGGCATTGCTCTGGCAAATGATCACGTGCTCATCACAGGTAAAAAATGGAGTAAAATGTTCAAAGTGGTCTTCCCTGACTGGCCTACATTATTTGCCTCCGCTGAAGAGGATGGGTTGGTACTCGACAGTGGAGCCGGCCATAATGAGGTTGCACCAGACAGTGGAGAAGAACAACCTGTAAATGATGCCAACAGCGATTCATCTGAAAAAGAAGATGTAAACGCTGTGTCTTACAACTTCCTTCGCACCGCAAAGGGATCTCAAACACTCCACAGTCTGTTGAAAGAGCTCCTCAAACCTACTTGCATCAGCGATGATAACATATTTCTATCTGGTCCGCGCCGAGCACTCAACCACTTATCGGAACTGATGGAGAGCGATGGCCAAATCCTATCGTCATGCCATCCTCTTGCGCACAATTTGGGCCGAGCTGCGTATCAATACTTTGGGAGTTTGGACGAAGCATTGGACGGTATGGTGGGTACGGACGATGCTCACTTGTTGCGGATATGCAATGCTGCGTACCTTCATGGAGTGATTGAATATCAGCTCAGGAGTGTGAAGAACTTGAATAAGTTGGCGAGTGCAGCTCGTAAAATTGAAAGGAAAGTTTGCAAAAATTTGGACAATGTCAACATTGGTGGTTGGGAGTGCAGACATGGAATTGGTAAGTATGCTTTCTTCTAATATTGACCGCCCAACATAATATCCAACGATGATTGCTCACGCTAAATGATGCATTCACTTGGATAACACAGGTCATGGGATAATGCAACGACATCGTATGGACGCTGAAACATATGCCATTAGAAAGGCTTTGGCAACTTGCAACACGACAAGTGTTCCAGAAGATTGTGAAAATGGCCTATGGATGGATCACTTCGCTGTGTCAGGTAATATTATGGCAATGGAGTCCGGGATGATGGCAACTGATGTAGTTGTGAAAGAAATGAAGGCTGCCTCGTCTTATTTCGACGAAAGTCAGCAGGGTGAGGAAGTATCAGCAATAATTGACGAGCGGTTCAAGCTTCCGCCAGTACCATCCACTCTTCAAATATGCGCGCTTGGTAGTGGTAATATTTTTGCCTGCTTTATCTCTGCACCAACAGAATACCTCCTCGCCCACCAAGGCGATTACATTGGGGCCTTACACTATTGTACTGACCCGTCTGCAGGTATCAACCCACTAGAAACAAATATATGCATTGAGGGCGTCGGGGCACAGTGTGCCAAAGAAAATTTGGACGATTTTTCAATACTAGAAGAGGTGTGTCAAACACTGGATGAAGATGAAATAGCCCCTGGTCTTATTTGCTTTGGGGCTGGGCTCAACTACTATATGAATAGTTTCGGCAGCGGCAAGACGCCTAACGAAGCTGGTCTATGTGACAACTTGACTCACTACAAAGAGACATGTCAATCATTTCCACACGAACCTTAAAATGTAAAATTCCCAACGAAAAATATTGATTGACAGAGGCTCATTTTCTATCACTGCTAAAAGTCAGGCTCATTCTCCTCCTGGAAGTAGACAATTGGCCTCTTTCCTCTTACATTCGGGTGCAGTGATTTAAGCACGAGATTCACATGCAAGTAAATCAGCGGAAGTTCGTTGATCGAGACATCACTTAAAGTGCCATTACTAAACAAAAAAATCTATGATAGTCACAGAGATACAAAACTGCCAATTCAAACCTCTTCCCTGACCACGATGATAATGAAGATGCAGCTATTCCATGGATATCACAACCTCATCACGCCAGTATCAAATGAATCAACAGAGACCCAGAAGGCCATGGAGTGTACAATAAACTCCCAATGGAATGTCCAAAGTTGTTCTAAATAATCCACATATCCAAACCCCACTGGGCACCATTCGAGAAGTTGTTGATTATAAGACAACACTATCCAATCAGACCATGATATTAGAATTCTCCCTCGGAGTTGTCACCAAGACCAACCTCATCCACAACATAGCAGCGATCAATGTAGTCAAGTTTTGGGAACTTCTTTGGCAAGTATGTGGTGTATCCATCGACTTCATAAATTTTGGTTGAATCGGGACCTGAGCATGTGCAGAGCAGCAATTGTTGAAGATGTCAGATTAGATCAACAAGATACCCCAGATCAATGGGATTGGTGTGCGAAACAATGTAGAGATAAGTTGTACTTGGCACCCGATAGAGCCATTATGGAGCAATTACCATGTTCTCCCACATAGCCTAGTTCTTCCAAACTTGCGAACCTACGCCGGTAGAAACATGATGCAACACTCTTTGCCCAAGAAACCAAGCACATTGACTGATGACCCTGCTCGTTACAGTATCCCTCAGTATCCCCAATGGCAAAAGGTAAACAGTCAACTAATCACCATATCAAACAAGACACAAACTCACCCTTGCCCCACGGAGGCATATCTCCATACCCATCATAAATCTTCGTCATCGCGCTCTTCGACACATCACCCTCAATCACCGCAAACGGAGTCTCCCAACTATTCTCTCCAAACTTATCCAACTGCTCCTTCGTCGCACCAGGCATGACAATGAAAATCTCGGTAGTACGGCTATCATGCCCACTCCCCGCGAATGACATAGTTCCGGCCTCGAACTTAACATCCTTCGGAAAATCGTCCCAAACCGTCAATTCCCGCTCCTTCGTCCTGGTGAAAAAATCCTTCGCAATACCGAACTGGGTCAAAAAGTTGGGAACCACCCTGTTAAACGCCACGCCATCGTAATACTTGTCGCGGACCAATTCCAAGAATCGCGCTGCGGCGCGAGGTGCCCAGTAGGGCTTCACGACGATGTCGAGATAATCCATGAACTGCTGGGAATTGGTGGTGATTTCGCATCGGACGCGGAAGCCGTCGGCGTCGCCGGCGAGCATTAGGAATTGTTCGCCGTTGACGTTGCCGGGTGGGGGGGCTACGAAGTGGCGTTTGCCGTTTATTTCGTAGCTGAACTCTGCATGGGATTTGGTGTTATTCGATGATTGTTAGATGTGCAATAGTCGAGGTGAATCGAAGAGTTGCTGATATTATGGTGTCAAAAGCTGTTGCCTATGCCTATGCTCATATAATATATATATAGATCGATCAAAAGCCAAACTTACCATGGCCAACAAACGTCTCACTAGCATGCCATCCACCCCTGGGTGCAATGGTCGCCTCCAAACGACGACGTTCGGGATGATCATCGCCATAGCCGTGATTTTCCCAATAAAGGTCAATGGTCTGATCGGCGAATTCATTCACGAACATGACGCGGAGGGGTTGGTCTTGGGTTTCTTGGGCACTTGCCAAGAAGGAGTTGTTGCCGACGGTGGCGAGGACGACGGCGAGGGCCGTGCTTTTTAGGAAGGCCATTGTTGTTATTGTTCGTTGCTATTATTTCGTTATGGTGGAGAGCTAGCTTGTATGTCTACTGAATGAAATGAATGAATGAATGAGTATTGTCGATTGGGGCGGTGGATTGGGGAGGCAGGCGGGAGGCACTATTATTTGGATTTGGCTGGGGCCGGTCGGTGTACGATAAGAGTACGATACCATATTATATCTACGAAGCGTGTGGTATCGGTAATGGTGTCTTGGTTACGATACGGATATAATTTGCGAACAAATTTAATATTTCGAACTTTTTTCGCTAGATACACTACATACACGCCTTACATACCATACTACACTAGGTACTTGTCGTAGCTCGCTCTAACAAAAACGGTCGCAAGGCGTGATTGCGTAATCTCATCACGTGACCGAAATGTCTGAACGTTACTTGTTTTGGAATGTTTAGAATTTAGACCTTGCACTCCTCTATATTTATCTACACATGACTCCTACGAACTACTTGAGAGTAAAATACAAATACGCGAACTTTTTATTCGCGTATTATTTCACGGAGGTTGTATGTTGTCTGGTGTTGCCCGCTGTGTTCGTTTGCTTCTCTCGGGAAAAGATCCTCATCGGCACTTTTTATTTCAGCGATGCTGTCGGATGTCGTTGTCTCATAGGAGTACGCTACTTACAACATAGGAAGTTAATACATTTATTGCTGAATCTTCAGATATCTTTTGGATCCGTCCATTGACATCAATAGATTTGACACCAGGATTTCTTTTTTTGTTTATTTGGCTGTGATTTGGCTTGATTCTACATTCTAACTCCTTAGACTGTACGCAGTGGGCGAATGCAAACAGCGAATGCATAACCTTGACTCGACTAAAGGCAAGCTACTTTTTATTTTTACATTCGCAGATTCAATGACTCGTGCAGTGGGNGTTCTGCCAATGGCTTCGGTCCAATGTATCACCAGATGAAGCAATTGTTCTGGTTGCTTATAATGGTGAGACATGCGACCTGAAATGGCTTTGGCGCATGACCCAAGCTCCCCGATCTCCTCTCTCCATGCCATCTCAGATCAAGTACTTCTTAGATCCGCTACGAGTCATCCGATACTACAAAGGATGCAAGATCAACCCTTCCAAGAGTAAGCTCGACAGTCTCGAGCTCGGATGTGTGTGGCAGTTCATTTCAAATGGTCAGAACTTGAATGGGGCACACGATAGCTTGGTCGATGTAAAGGCCCAGACCGATCTCCTGCTACATTCATCTTTTGTTCCGTACATCGATCGCAAGTCTTCTATCCAACCAATTGGGGAAATCTTCACGTCGACACAACAGAATGCGTGGAAGAAGACGATGGAGCCTCCACAGCCTGTGCAAGCACCTTGAGTTGAAGGAACAATGGACAATGATGTCACTTGGCAACCACAAGGTGCCGACTTGTACACTGGATCAGTTGGCGGTGGCAAGGTGGGAGCAAGCATGGGAATGAAGGAGGCAGTGCGTAAGGCTTCCACGCTTGCCGACCTATTCTTCTTCATTGTGTCGTTTTTGTTTTTCATGGAATTAGCAACGATGACAAAGAAATATTGCTACAAGGATTGGGTTGTTGAGAGGTTTGCATCGAAAAGAGACGGATCGAAGAAGAAGAGGCGACATTTTATAGATGTTCCATCCAAGCTTGGGAGGACATCGTATCCAGGATAGAGACACCGAGCGGATAAAGAAATCAAACAGTTTACAATCACACCGGGTTTCATCATTGTTTGGTTTGCCATGTTGATCATACAAGGTGGGCACTTTGGATCGTACAAACCTCCGGCGTGGAAGCTTTGGCGGGCCAATCCGTACGGCATCCGCATGCCTTATCTACAAAATGCAATGACAAAGGATGCGTACACCTTCATGCGCCGGCACATCCATTTTAGTGACAACTCTACCAGAAAGCCCAAAGGGGTCAGTGGGTACGATCCTCTCTACAAGGTTCGGTATCCACTGAAGGTGATGATGAAGGGCATGCGCAGAGCCTGGAATGCAGGCAAGCATGTGACCATAGACGAATCAATGATCCGTTATATGGGTCGAGCTGTGAGCTATGTCCAGTACATGCCGGCGAAGCCAATCAAACACGGCATCAAAGTGTGTTGCTTGTGTTGTGCCGTGTCTGCTGTATAGCTGACATTCGAAGTGTATGTCGGCAAAGAGGAGGTGGAGCACGACAATAGTGCACTTGCTGTATGTCATCGCCTTGTTGTATATGCTGGACTCACTGACACTCAGGGCCGGGTTTTGTACACAGACAATTACTAAACTTCTGTCAAACTCGCAAATCACATGTTTGAGAAATTTGGATGGACTATTGTTGGAACAATTGTGTCAACTGATAAGAAATCTAGAGCAGACGAAGATGTTCCTTTTTGAAACTATCAAACGGTGCTCGAAATGGCATGAAGCAAGGCTGGTATCGAGAGGCGGTGTTGAACTTGAAGGCGCCCGGTGGCAAGGAATACTACATACAAAATACTATGTGGCAAGACAAAAAGTAAGTTTGCTTCCTCAGCTCAAATGAGGTTGGATTTAGCAATGGTCCAAGTGTTCAGAGGCATGTGAAGGGGCAGGTGATGAGAGAGGTGATTGATGGACCAAGGGCTCAGAGAGATTACATGACATTTTTCAATGCCGTGGATCGGAGTGATCACGACAGTTCTGATTGGTCTACAACAATCAGAACAAACAGATATTACATTCGCATTCTATGTTGGGTGTTGGATCGAGTTGTTCATACGTTGTTTGTTGTGATTGTATATTGCTCTGCAAATGGAATTGGAATGAAATCGTGGAAAAAATATACTAACAAAAACACCGGGAGACCGGACTTTCAGATTGACTTAGGCATCGACCTATTGAATTACGGTATCGGATTAGACTGGAAAGATGAAAGTAGACCTGACTACATGAGGAGTGGAGGTTTTGTGCCTTGTGATTGCAACAAATGCTTCTTTTGCATCAATAAGCACACTTGTGGAATCCAGCATGTGCGTGATAAGAGGCGATCCGTTGTGTTCAAGTGTGGGAAGAGGGCTCGCACAACAAAATGTACAGCGGTCCGTGTGAATATCAAAAAGGGATCCAAATACTGCAAAATGTGCTTCAGGAAACAGGGTAATGAGGGCACAGCAGGCCAACGGAAGAAAAAGTGTAAAGCATCACGCTTGGGCTGCCCGGTTTGTGAAGAGCATATTTGCAAAATGTGCTGGGATTCTGGGTACGATATGCATAAAACATAGTATGTGGTTTATCTTCTAGCAAGTGTTTATTTTGCATTATAAGCTTCCAATACTTTCACAGTACAACTGTAGTAGCATAATACATCATTGGTATGCTTTGAATGAAGTAAAACGGACCGCCAGGGGCCGAGTAATGCAATAAACCGTGTCTGACGCCCTAATGACGCCCCGGAGTAGGTAAGGGTTAAACATTGCAACATTGGTTAATTCTTCATTAAAAGTATATGTAATGTAAAAACTTCACTAAGTAAAAAGGTGACTTGTAACCTCTACCTTCAGAAGAATTGATTCAGGGAAACATTTCAAACTAAGCTATTTGGTCAACTATCACCAAAAGCACCATGAGCTTTACATTAGCCTACATATAAAATCTCAGAGAAACAATGCACACTTCCCCCACCACATCCATCAATTCCACCAAATTGACACCAGCAATATCAGCTTGGCAATGTAATCATCATCAAAGAATGAGGCAAATGCCATCTAAGCCTCTCCTCAAAGGAGGACCTAATCTGTCAAACAAACCAACCCCACCACAGCGTCAATCACACTAGACAATACCACACAATGCCAAAGAGACCCAAAATTTCATCATGCGGGGGCAACATCCCGTCGTCCAACTCAGCAGAAGAATGCCCAGATTATTTGAGATGTGGAAGAGGGTGGTAGCAACAACATCTCCAAAATAAAGCACCACCACCACCACCACCACCACCACCACCACCACCACCAACAACAACAACAATCATACGATCAGCGGGAAAGAGGACAAATCAAATGCTGCATTGATCAAGTAATGGAGGACAAAGACGGAGGGAGAGAAGGGGGAGATGGGAAGGTTTACACCTAATTGTAATGCAGTGGAGACAAGCATTTGTATTTGCATCAACATCTACAGCCAAAACATCAGGTACAACAAAAAGGAAAGTGATTTCTTTTGCAGATAAAAGCTGCAGAAACATTGAGCTCATTGTAGTGTGTAAAGGTAGGACTTGCCACGAAGAAGCCATTTGACAATGAATTGGGAGAGGGGCTACTTTTCCTGAGATTGGAGGTGGACAAATGAGCATGTTGCCTATCCAAAAAGGAAAATGCAAACTATATCCCCAGCAAGGAAAAGAAAGACATCCTTAAGTAACAAGTAACATGCAAGCTAAGTTGATACTCACATATTGACTGGTTTAGATCCTGTGTGGATAGCTACCATATATAGCTCATTGATTTTATTTTTGGTCTAATTTGGTTATTTTTGTACATACCACGGTGTTCCCCTGTTTTTATATTTTCATAGCACAATTGATGCCTTGTCAATCCAATGTTCAGACTTCTCCCATTGATGAGATCACCGAGTACACTTGTCTTTCCTTTTCCTTCACAGTGCCCCATTAACAGTTTAGTTGAGATTGGGGCACTGAAAGGTGGGTCATGGCAGAACCAGTAGACGACAAGCTACAGAGGGGACAAGTCTATGGCATCTGACTCTTATAATTGATGTATAATTGCCTTCACCGGCATTAGAATATAAAGAGAGTGTATATGATAAGTGCCCTTTGTGTCCTCATTGAATCCCCACCACTTCTTTTGTTTTGCTTGGAAAAGCAAGGCAACCTAAGACATCAGGGCCCAACCAAGCATGAGCAAGCACCAATTTCTATTTCTGCTATACTGTCAGCTGTTGCACAACACAATGTTAGTAATGACCAATGTGCAATCAGCAATGGCTAAAAACTACACAAAAAAGGAGCTAAAGAAGTTAAAGCGGAATGCAAAGAGAGCACAGTCAGCCACCACTGTTGCCAAACCTTCTCATCAAGTCAACGTTATATCTATACCGCCCAAGAATACTCCACCAAGAACAAAACACAATAATCAGTGCAATGCATGTGGTAAAGATGATCGTCAGATTTGCTATGGCACCAGTACACTTGTCTTCAACATGCGATGTGTGCTGATTGACACCAGCAATAACAATGATTGGAGCTGCTGGTGCTGCATGGTGGATCATACGGTTGTGGCTTACCAGAACGTGAGGCAGGTAGTAGCAGCTGTTGTTCGTGCTAAAACTCTACGAAGGCAGCCACAACAGCAACAAAACAATCTTCCTCCACACAATCAAATGACAACGTATACATACCAGTTTTATCTCCACAGATTGAGAAAGAAATATAAGCCTTCTTCAACCAAGCTAGACCATTGGATAGCAAACAACTCAAAGGTGTGAAACAACCCGTGCAAAAATGGTATGGTGCGGAGAATGAATAGGAAGGGCAAACTTGTACTAGACAAAGACAAAAACGATGTTCGAGTTCAGAAGAAGTTGCTCACTGTAAGTTCACGAGAGCTACGCCAATATATGATGAAGGACCACCCTCCATCAATGGTGAATAGTAGGGTGATCATTTCTGAGTCATACTTGAGGGAAGTACTCCTAAAATCGTGCAGTCATATCAAATGTTGGACCCAACAAGAGAAGCTGATGTGTGGTTGTGAAGTATGCACATTATTTGAAGAAATACACAAGTTTTTATTGTGTTTCCCAAATAGAAGATAGTAAGATGGAAGGCGTTTATTGGTGGCATGGACAATGGAGACAAGAAGACGGCAGGGAGTCACCAGTTGGAAACTTACATTGAAGAAGTATGCAAGGATGATAATGGTGAGGAACCCAGGAATGCGAGTGCTTGAGATGCGGCAAAGGATTTGGGATGCCCCCGGATCACTATTGGTGACAAAGAGTACCCACACTTTTCATGTGTGCTTTACAAATGTGACAAATGTCAGGATAAATGGTACAATTTCATCCAGCAGCCTGAGATGAAGCCCGGGCTTGATGCAACTGAGAAGCTTTTGTACATTCTATATGGGGCACAATACAAATGATCATATCACAGTGATATCAACATGTCCTTTATAGATAAGAACTTTACCGCATCTACGCAAGGAGTTATTGTTACAGAAACTGACTATGCTGAGCGATATCAAGGCACCCCAAATGATGAGATACAGTCAGAGAATTTTAGGAACGATGCTTCAGTGTCTATGGAGATGCAAATTGTGACATACAGTGGTAAATTTGAAGGAGAAGAGACTGATACGGCTAGGAAAACATTAACATATTGCGTGCTATCGGATGAAAACACACAAAATACGAGCACAACCTTCCAACATCTAAAGCTAGTTCTTGATTGCACAAAATGCAAGCACAACTTCCCAAAATATAAAGCTAGTTCTTGATGATATCATTGTTGTCCAGAAGGAAATGGGTAAAAAAAACTGAAGCATATTGTTGACATCTGTGACGGATATTCTGTTCAATATAAATACGGAGCTACCCTTTACTCCCTACCGATCACTGTCACCACTAGAAAGTGTATTGTCTTCCGTTGTGTCAAATGTCATGGTCATGGGAAGTGCTGCTGTGATTCTGAGGGTGGTATTTTCAAGGCTCGTGATGACATCCACTTCGACAGCTTTGTTGCCATATCGGGTGGAACCAGTGATGGCATAACAGTTCATATCCACCGTGTCCAAGATGGGACTCTTCTCAGACTTGCCAATGTTATATTATCTGTACTGGATGTTGACAACTTTAGATTTGGAGCACACAGCTACTCTTCTAGGGCAAGATAATTGTCAAGGGTTATTCAAATGAGGAGATTCCTTATCCGCAAATGAGGAAAACTTTGGGTCAATATTAGAATGCAAGCGATTGGATTTGATTGTGGAGAGCACATGGGGTTGAGAGCTCATCATTGCTTTGTTGTAGACTCTGATTTTGGCACCAAAGTCATGGCATGCCGCATTCCTTGCCTTTGCTTATCATGCAAGGCAAAGTTTGACCTTCCCACCAAGGAAGAGAGATACAAGAACCCCATGCATGACTGTGAATGTTGGGACATGTACAAAATTGATGAGGGCATAGGGTGGAATGATTGGGTACAAATAATATTCCGGATCACAGATGATTGTGATGAGGAAGAATGTATAGACTCGCAGTTGGAGGCAGTTGGAGACATTGCAGAGCAAATGAGCAAAGTAGCTAGAAAAGCTGGCCCTGGAGCCATTGGTGCCTATCTTGTTGATGGGGCAAATCATATAAAATAATACCTTGTCCACTGGACCAGTTCACCATACCAGGCTGCAGCTGGATTAGAGATTTCACAGGACATGTATACATTTCATGTGAATCCAGGAGAATTGTTGTGTAAAGGTAAATGGTTGTACCCCATAACTGAAGCCCACAACTGGTATTTCGTAAAGGAGGAAGATAGGGAGTTTGTTGTACAGACGCAGTACGTTATTGACACATATGTGCAAACGGAGCCAGTTAGTTTGGAGAATGGGTTGCCATCAAATGATGGAGCTACAGAGCATATGAAGGAACTGGAAGAGAACCTAAAGCCCCTGCACATTGATGATCATGACCATGATTTTCTGATGGATTGGCCACTGAGATGGATGATTGGGATCATTACGAAGTGACCCCAGAAGATGATCCAAAAAATGATATTGGTAGCGATAGTGACAATGGAGATGAGGAACATGGAGAGTACGGAGCAGGTAATATCTGTACCAGATATTCGTTGTAAATCCGTTGTGTTAATTTATGAGTCTAATATCTATTCTATCTAGCTTCGGCTGGAGATGGCACAGCGCGATTGGCGATGCCTTCTCGGGCTCTTGCTAACTTGCCGCCGGCATACTTGCCGCCAACTTAGGTAAGTTAATCATGGTAGCTAACTCGTAGGTACGTTTACGTACTTACAGCTACCTAGGATTATTACATGTGCATTTAATATCTCTTATATCTTGTGCTAACCTTCCCAATTCATTTGTCAAAAAGTGGTCCACATGGCATGATGCTTTATCCATTGTGATGAGATGATGTCATTTATTTTTCATAGAGCTTGTCCCATTTCTTTATTGATGGTGTCATTGGGGCTAAGAAATCTTGGGAATTTTGGAGACATTGGCTTCCCCCAGGAGCCCATGCAACAATTTTCTATTGCATCTGCAATGAGAGATGCCATGATTTCGACACTGCCCTGGATGGAGCGCAGCTTATTTGTGGTGGTGGATGGTGGATGAGTGACATAATAAAGCTTGGTGGCATTGGTCGAGTTGGTCAAGCTATTGACAATAATAACGTGAGCTGATGCGATAGATCTTGGCTAAATCAAACAGCGGAGAGAGGAATTCCTAGGGCGCACTATATCTAGAGAGAGTTGCAAATTGTAAATACCATCCCTGGTAAATACCAACTCTGAAAGAAATCCCTCAGCTGGTTTTGATTGGGCATCAGACTCTGGACTTCATGTAGGTAGGTAGGTATCCATGTTTCTCTCCCACATAAGATGTATATCCGCGTCTTATATCCATTATTGTATCCAAGCAACCAATGAGAGCGAGTGTTTGTTTTGAGACTCTCCTTCGCTCTCTATGCATTGACAACGTCTCATAAATGAATGAAAACAATGAGATATAGATAGGTATATACCTTAACATTTAGATTTATGAACGTTTTTTAAAATAAAAATGGAATATCAAAATGGAAAGTCATTAGGAATCAATAAATTATACTCCGATGAGGGTTTTACTTTTCACACTATTCAGAATATACAAAACAAATTAGATGCAATCAAATTATATAATTCAAAATAAATTATTTTATAAAATTTGTTCATAATGTTTATATAATAATATCAAATCAATGTTTGGTTGGTTGGTTGGTTAGATAGGTAGGTAGGCGCTCCGAAAGAATAAACATGATAGCCCTAACCAATACTAGCAAATATAAAGCAAACATAACGAGCTACCACATTATTTTGGGCACGGCAGTCCGAATGAACAAGAACTCCAACGGCTAGTATATCAATTCCTAAGTGGAGCCTACGATAGACCAGCCGGCCCGAGCGAGCGAGATCAAAATCTGGAAGATCCCCAAGATCAAGATGGCCAATGCGATGCGATGGCCAAAAGCACCAAGCAGCACAATGCGAAGAATTTATCGTACACGAATAAGAAGTAATTCATAATACAAACCAACAAGAATAACCTCCAATCATAAACAGCAACGAGAGCCTCCTACCTCTACATATCTTCTCCGGCCCGGGCAAGAATGATCATGAAGCACCAACGAACCAACCTCCCAGCCGCGAGCGCAACCATGCTCCTCCTCCTCCTCCTAACCTCCCTCCTATCCACCCCGGTCTCGCTCGTCGTCTCCGCCGCCGCCGACCAATCCCGCTCCATCCAAATAATGAACGAATCCACCCGCCGCGTGGAGGTCCACTGGATCCATCCCGACACGGGCGAGATGGTGCTGCAATCCACGCCGGACATTTTGCACGGGGCGAGCTTCGCGCTGAATTCGTACGTGGGGCACGCGTTCGAGGTGAGGGAGTTGGCGGCGAAGAAAAGCGGGGCGTGCGGCGGGGAGGGGGAGGTTTGTCGGGTGGATCATTTTACGGTGAATCCCAATCAGGATCAGGGTGAGTTAGTTTGGACTTTGCTCCTCAATTTGTTACCTGATTAGCAATATTATGATGATGATATGATGCGTTTTTGTTATTTTCGGGCGTGGGTTTATGATTGCTTGAAAATAACAAGTACTGATATTGGTCGTTTATTTTCATTGAGTTGGGCATGCCATTTGGAATACCGGGGAGGGATTTCGTGGAATAAATTTCATGCCTGTTCTCATGTTTTGTCAGTGGTATGTTTTGAGGAGGGGAACATAATGTTGACATGTTCAGTGGAAGTCTTGCATCGGTCTCTGCAGTGATTTCCTGCTCATTTCAAATGTCTTGACACTCATTCTGAAAGGAACTGGCAAAGTCGTTACATATTACTAGGAAAATATCCCGTGTTGTCTTTTGGCTCAATGAATTTCTTCATGCACAGTTAAAATGCTGTTTTAGTGTGATGTTTCATGTGTACTTTTATGTGGATATGAATTATTTTATTTCTGATGTGGGGATGTGAAAATTTCTGAAAGATTTTGTTTTATACACCTGCTGGGATTTGGACATTATTTAGAATATGATGCAAGATAGTTTCTCAGTTTTACCTCACATTAACCCAAACTAGCTTTGGCAAAAGTATCCATACAATATTGAGCTAGGTTTGATTTCATGTATTGCTGGATGAACGCGTCATTCTCTAGTTGCATTAGTAGAAAGGAGTGATTTGCAGCTTGCTTAAACAATTTGTGTGGCGTGGAGAGATGAAGATGAGTTTTGCTGTTGGAATCAATTTGTGGACATTTGTTTGCTCTTGATTGTGGTATGAGTGCATATGATGTGAATACACACAAACTAACACAACCCCATGACAATCAATACATTTCCACAGTCCTCATTATCCATGAGGGTATTGAGACAGAACACACCGATTCCAAAACCATTGCCGCCAAATCTGCCACCACCCTTCTTGACGATTGCAAATCCACTGCCAAATCCGAACTCGCCGATGATCCAGATTCTGCCCTCTCCATTCTAGAATCTCTCACAACCTGCGTCCAAAAGGGTATTGCCACCGAAATCGAAAAGGCGAACGAGGAAATCGCTTTCCAGGCGGATGTTCGAAAGAGTATGGCAGAATTAGTAGAGAATTACACCTGTGCCGACGAGACCATGAACACCACCGAAGCGAAACGCACTGAGTACTGGGGAGGGCGCAAGGTGTCCGTAATGATCGATCGGCCCGCCTCCAAAATACACACCATTGAAAACTTTTTGACCGCGGAGGAATGCGTCGCCGTGGAAGAGGCCGCGGCACCCATACTGCATGATGCCACCGTCGCTGACGGGAGCGGGGGATCCAAACTCTCCGACTCGCGCAAGGCCAAACAGGCCGGCCTCAAAGTGCACTGGGACAAGGAATCCGACGGCGATCTCATTGCGAGCCTCTCCCGACGAGTGTACAACTATGTGAATCACATACTGCCGTTCGACATCAAGGAGAATGGCCAGGAGGATCTCATGTCCATCCAATACTTTGGCCGAGGACCGGACGATGAAAAGCCCGATCGATACATGCCCCACTGCGATGGAGATTGCAATGGACTGGAGTTCAAGCCCGGGAATCGCATGGCAACGATTGTCATGTATTGCGAGATTCCAAAGTTGGGCGGGGCGACGCGGTTTAGGAATTCGAATGTGCATATCAATCCCAAGAAGTATTCGGCGTCGTTCTTTAGTTATATTGATCCGGCGAGCATGAAGATGGATAGCGGGTTTACTGAGCATAGCGGATGTCCTGTTGTGGAGGGGGAGAAGAAGATTGTTACGCAGTGGGTTAGGTTGGGTGTGGATGATGAGAATCCGTGGAATTCGTTCAATACTCGTGAGTATTTTTGTTGCTGGTACCACTTGATTTTTTGTGAATGCAATGGTTATTTCTGTCTCATATCTCATGACTGTTCTGTTGAAAATTTCCTGATTTCACAGTGGGTATCAAGTACACTGATGCTGAAAACCAATAAGCCTACTGTGATTGAATTTGGTTTGAGATGAAAAGGGCTGGAATGAATCAGTTGGAATGGATGCGAGATTGTGGATGATTTGCAGGTTGAGGTCTTGTTATATAGAACATTTTGAGCCCTCTACCATCTTTCCTTAATTAATCAAAATTTATTAGCCCATGGCCATGTCACCTTTTAACAAGCATGATGATGTCTTGAAGCCGATCTCTGGAAAAATGTGCTGCAGATCTTGTCATCGTACTTATCAGATACTTCATATGCCAAATCGAATAATACTTTACTGATCAATGCAGGGCGATATCTGATACCCTTCCTCTGTCTAGAGAAAGGATTGAGATCTCATGATGTACTTTTTCCCCATTAACATCATGTGTTATTCTCATTATTTATGTCATTACATAAGTACAATAAGCCCAGCCACACATGGGTGTTATAATTTTCGAGAAACAAATCCAATCAACCTAACAAAGGAAACCAAATCATGCTCATTGTCATCTCCCCCCAATGGCCCATGATGATGTGTTGTTCCCAGCACATCACTTCCCCATCAAAGCAGAGGCACATAAAGTGAATTTACGCCAACAGTACTCGACGACATAGACGAGTGGTGAGAAAGTTCTGCCTCGTCGTCGCTGTTCTTTTCCTTCCTGCCATTATCGCCGCCCTTGTATCTATTTATTGCATCAGCGTAGGAATCGTCAGCGTCAGCAGCGCCCTCGCTGTTTTCCTCGCTCCCATCAGCATAGCGTTCCCTGTTCTTCCTCCGGAAACAGCAGCACAGCCCGGGCATGTTTGCCTTGTTGTTTGATTGGGGTAAATGCAATTGGAAGTTGGTTTGAGTTGGGTGCTCTCTCTACTCCTTTCGAAGATTCTGTTTCACATGCGCGGCGGGGGCTTCATGCGTCCTACCTCTGATGTGCTCGTTTATTTATTGCGGCAATGCAGTTCGGTTAGTTTGTCGTGCTATTCAAGCAGCTTCAAGCTGTAGTACAAGCGAGCATTAATTCTGAATGAAGCATTCTGTGATTTATTGAATGATGATTGGGCGTACCTTAACGGGATACTCATTCCTACGTAGAATTGCATTATGAATACCTCCACACAATTAATCAGTAACATTTATAGTCCTAGGTAAATATTAGAGTTTACATATTTGGGATTCTGAAGTCCAGCTTATTACACTGCAATATAGTCACTGATAGTTCGAAAATTGAGGCCGTTATGTCATATTCTGGCATGTATTTTGCGTATCACTAACGTTAGCGGAAGATTTTCAATACAATCATAACTTTTTCACCTTCCCACATATCGTACAGCTAGCTTCCCACCACTTCCCAGTTCTCAGTTCCCAGCAGGTGCATGTCTACCTTGATTGGAAGAGAAGCAGATCTCTTGCTTGACCAACCATTATGATTCCATCGCCTGCCTCATCATCGCAGCCCTATTATTGGCTTCACCGATATTAGCCTTTATGCTGATGATGACATTTACATTTCCGACCTTTTGCTTGATGACTTATCTTGAGCGCAACTTTGATCTTGAGCCTGATTTAAACTACAATAGCTCATATCTATCCACAGATGGGTGTGTTATGCAGCGGCCTGCTGCGCGGATTTCAGTCGTCGTCTTCGTGTTGGAATAACTAAACACTTGACAGAGAGGGTTGGCAGCCATTCCAGGTTGGGTGCGACTGGCCAAATACTTTTCGTTGATATTTGCCAAGAGTTTTACTGCCTATTGGATTATATGCAATAGATGTTGTGTTGCCATCCTATTGCAAATCAGGGTCCGTGGCATTCTCCAAAGCAACCATGATACATATCAGCACTTTGATTGGTAACACACTGGTTTCGTCGATTATCTCTTCCTCCAAAACCAACTCTCTTCTCACAATGATACATGAACGCCACTGCTTGATCGGGAAGACGAGAGGCGCAATTCGTTCAGGGTGTACGTACATGGATAGAGGATACTGCTCAGGTGAAGTAGAAGCTCTATCTAAACTGGAATCAAATAATCTCCTTCGGTATTCTTGCATAACTGCCAACAAGCAGCTGAATATGACATCTCCTCTAGACAGAATATTGTGTGGATATCAGACATATCTTCGAGGGCTGATTGGCCTTGAAAGAGCGAATACAAATGAACCATGCCTGGGGTCATTGGAATTATCACAGGAAGCGTGCATAGAAGGAAATGGATGCATTGGTACGTGTGTAAGTTCTTAAATCTGAGTTGGTACTTGATGCAAATATTTTATGATGCCTATGAAGAACACGTTTGATGTGAATGTTTCATGATCTTTATGAAGAATGAGAAGCTTGGATTGCTTGGATATGTTCCAAAGAGTTGAGTTGAACATAAGTCCAATGGGAGTTGCTAAAAGGTGTCATATTTACAGAGTGCTGATACCTGCTGATACCACACAGAGGGAGTTTAGTCGAACAAAACGAAGAA
>JALLAS010000091.1:0-19533 GCA_036939415.1 Detonula confervacea | reverse complement strand
TCCCACTCTTTCCCAATGATCGCCGTCCATCACAACGCCAAGACATGATTGATAATGATAATTATTGGTGAAGACGGCCGGGGAAGCGAGAGAGCGAGTACAGTACAATAATGCTGTTGTAGTGCTAACAAGACTATTCCCGACTAGGAGTACACAGATGATGATGATGCTAGTTGCACGTTGCACGAAAAGATCTATCTGTACCCGCTATGTATCATTGGTGCAGATTGGTGCGATGCATGTTTTGTTGCATTATGGCATGCAGGAGCATGCATGCATGCCTCAGTTCCAATAACCTATTCATAAGATCATTCCTTCTGAATCGTGCATTGCTACAGGTCGCTGCAATTACGGTTCACAAGATCTTGGTCGCATCGGATTTCAGGCTCTGGTGTTTGTTCGTTATCGGTTGGCTGCACCATCGCCTGCAATATTATCTGCAGAGTGATAGATAGCATCATGTCGTCAGCAACAACGTCTCAACAGCAGCAGCAGCAGCAGCAGCAGCAGCAGCAGCAGCAGCAGCTGACTACAGCAACCACAACAACAAAACTAACACTCGATCTCCCGCCGGGATTGCTAGGCGTGGACATCGAGCAATCGCCATCGGACGGAACGTGCCTCGTCGCATCCAGAACGAACGACGCCTCGCCGCTCCGGGCGGGAGACGTTATTGAATCCTTGAATGGCGAGACGTTGGTCGATGTGGAGGGGGGGATTCCGGCGTGGGTGACTCTCATTGCTGCTTCGGCTGGCTGTACGAGAAGGGTGGTGGTGGTTCGTCGTAGTGTGATCGGCAGTGAGCCTGGTGATGATATTGCTGCTGCTGCTGCTGCTGCTGCTGCTGCTCTTGTTGTGGTTACTACTCCTGATGCTGCTGCTGCTGTTGCTGCCACCGTTGCTACTGCTAATGTTGCTACTGCTACCGCTACTGTTACTCCCGATAAAGCTGCTGACTCTGTCACCACTAATACTGCTCCTGACATCATAAGCGAGCCAACTGCTGCCGCTACTGCTGCTGCTACCCCTACTGCTGCTGTTACTCTTGATAATAATGCTGCTGCTGCCTCTCCTGCCGCTAATACTGCTTCCGAGATCATCGCCGATGATGCATCCCAATCGGCAGGAGCTACTGCGGGACAACAACACAACAATAATGCTTCATCGCGTCCTTGGACGAGCCGGGCGTACGACAATGCAACATCCGAGAATAACAATGCCCTGGTCATATATAATGATGATCCAATATTAAACCGTGGTGATAATTTGACGGGTGCTGACTCTTTCGACGAGTCCCCATCGACGTTAACATCCTACTCCGATGCGTACTATCGTGGTCGATTATCTTCCTTGACCGCCTTGACAGTCGATGAGCAGCAACTTTTTGATGGTAGCGAGCACGTCAGTACGCTGAGCAATCGCAGCAGCTCTCCTTCTTCTTCTTCGGGCGGGTCTACCGCATTCTATTCTTTGGCTGATGCCGCTGCTGATAATAATGCTTCCAGTGCGAATGTATTGCATCTCAAGAGCGAGGACATATTATCCTGCTTTGCTACATTGATGCCGTTGTCGAATGATAATGTCCCCTCGGTTCCGAATAATGCAAATGAGGGAGATGAAATATTGCAAGAAGAAGAAGAAGAAGAACCGGAATTAGCGGAGGCAAGAACTTCGCCTGCCTCCGGTCAATCACAAGCCATCGAAGGAGAAAACGAAAGCGATAATCGGACACAAGAAGAGAAGGAAGAGGCAAAACGCGATTTGCAACAACTTCAAGAAGATCTAATGGAAGCATTAATGTCCTCCTCCACCATGGTCCACTCCCTCGGCGTCAACGAAGGTCCCTGCGCCATCTGCCACCATCCCATAACCATCCCAACCATCCCACAGTGCAATGCAAGTTCCTGACCGCCGACAACGGGGAGAACGTGAACAAGTTGGATATCAGCAACGCATGAACACCCTTGTGTTGAAATATGTGAAGAGCATCAGCAATAGTGCCGCGACGTTCAGGGCGTCTGCGTGGTCGATGAACAGTTGGAGATCGTCGTCAGAGTCGTCGGGTGCTAGGAAGGTGGCTCAGAGATGAATAAGAATTGGCGCACTACGCGCAACATTCTTTTTGGCCTCCAAGGCGATGATGCGAAACCGGCTACTACCGACCAGCAGGGTCAAGACACAGACATCACATTGGACGGCAACAACAACAACAACAGCATTAACTAACAAAGCGCTACTACCGAGACAAGCAGCCCCATGTCTCAATTGACAATACGCCTGCCCCCGGCCCCCGGCCCCCTCGGGGTGGACATCCGAAAGTAGCCCTCCGGTGGATCCTGTATCGTCATTGCGAAGACCAAGGCCGAATCGCCATTGCGGATGGGAGATACCATCGGATCGCTGAACGGGACCGATCTGGCAGAGGTCGTTGGCGGGATGTGGGCGTGGGTCAATATCATCGCGGCATCGTCTGAGAATGCTAGCAGGACGTTGATCGTCCTTCGAAGGAGCAATCCTGTCATCAGTACTACTAACACCGCTGTAAAAGTTGATGACTCTGCTGCTATTGTTGTTGAGGCTGATGCTCCAATTGCTGTAATCTGTTACTGTTGCTGGGGCTGATGTTCCAATTGCTGAAGAATATGATGACTCTGGTGCTAAAGTTGCTGAGGCTGAGGCTCCAATGGATGTAAAAGTCGATGAGTCTGGTGCTACTGTTGCTAAGGCTGATGCTCCAATAGCTGTAAAAGTTGATGAGTTGATGCATTGGATAGGAAAGAAGAGGCCTGCACGGCTGTGGGTGGGTCAAAGGACAAAGAGCCAATTCTTAGACATGAAAAAGAAGGATGCGCCACCAGCATTAACGCTGACACCTTCAAGAAATTCCACGGTACTCTTGAAGAAGAACCCGATGACACCCACGGCAGGTACACAATGTACAATGGAAAGAAGAGGATGATGTGCATCAAGGAAGGATGTACCCGCGTTGTTCATTACCGCAGAATGGAACTATGCTTTCCACACAATGAATACCACATCAAGAAATGAAAGCGCCAGACTGCTGATGAAAGATTAAAAGACGATGTAAAAGAAGCAGAAGAAAAAGCAAGAAGGAATGGTACCACTTGTACACCCATCATTGATGTTTACGAGATACGCGGCAAAAGGAAAAGGCTGGTATGCCGACACCTCTTGTGTTCAAGCATAGCTCAGCGCAAAGGATTATGCCGTATTCACGAAAGGGAACAGGTACAGAGTAAGATGCTCTGCATGCCCGTGGCCGCTGCTGATAAAAAGTACAAAGAGAGCAATTGCAGATATCGGAGGAAGGTATGCCTTGATCCGAAATGTGTTTCTGCTGTGCAAAAGGATGGACTCTGTCGTCGTCATTATGAGCTTGGCAGGCCAAAGACCGATGAGGGTCTACCGGTAGCAACTAAATCCGGCAGAGGCACCAACGGTTACACTAGTGGAGTACTCAAGCCAATCATCAAAAGGGGCAAGAAAGTCTACGCCTGCTGGTCTGGCCCCCATGGCACCGGTACCACCTGGTTCCCCGGCTGAATATCTGAAATGCGCAAGGATATGTCCACCAACCACTGGGAATACGGCCCGGTCAAATCCTACGACATCATTGACATCTATCTTCTGTTTCATTTTCATGCACAAAATAGCACATTATTGAAACTAAGGGCGGGAAAATGTCAACGTCAGAATTGAACCCTGATTGAACCTTCCAGAAGAACATGGCTCTTAGTAAAATCAAGTCATTATCCTAATGACACATGAAATCTTGTCAATTATTGTTAATGAGATCATAGACAATCACATGATTGACTCTGTTAACATCCGTTCTCTTGCGCACAAGCTGCCTATTGATGACGCTTGAGGTGGCCTTTACGGCACAACGTCGTTCTGACGCCAAACAACAACATCACATTATTATAGCGCCAAGTAGTTGCTACTGATGAAGCGCAGAACCATGCTGATAGGCATTGCCTCTTTCTAAAAAGAGAATTTGAACAACGCAAGAGTGTTAAGGACTCATGACACAGTGTGATAGATAGGTTTAGGTTTAAGATTCTTTATTGTATGTTGGTCTCTGGGCATGAGTGATTGAGTTCCACAAATTCCGGGACTGTGGTTAATGTAGCAAACAGCAAACCTAAGACATTGTGAGCTATCACTTATAACAGTCTATAACTATTTCTGTAAGCCTTTCACATATTGTTTGCATTATAAACTGCCCCAAACAGCCAACCATGTTATGATGTTTCTGCACTAATATTAGGCTAGAGGCTCATGCGATATCCAACATACTTACACAACCAAGGGTACAATATTTCCAACGCTAAAATCTACTCAACAATAGTGCAAAGCATCGGAATCTGGAGAAAGCTCAGAGGCTCCACTGTTCAGTGAATCACTGAAAGGTGGCCTCGTAGTCAGTGGCTGTGATAGTCTCTGCACAATGTTCTCTTGGACGCATGTTGGTGATATGTGGCATGTGACCAGAGGCTCTGAGGTGCTAAACTCACGATGCTGCTTTTTATAATCCTTGTCAACCTCCGCAAGCTAGTTCTTTTGATTCACGGCCACACAACGGATGAACTGAGCCCATAAACTGCTTGGGAAAGATTTTGTCGATTTCTTATTATTGACAATGAATACCAATACTTCTTCTCCGCGATTGCCGTTGGTCATGGGGTCAAAGAACCGATCAATCACCATGGCATAGGATTATGTACCATTAGAGCGCTTGACGAAAGCACAGTCATGTTTGTCCAGACCGACAACACCAGTCCGATCATGTGCCATATCAGTGCGAGAACGAAGTGTTTCGCCAAGCTTGTAATCCATTACTTGCAAATGGCGTTTCTTCTCCACCTTTGACTTGAGACAAGACTTGGCAGTGCTGCTGTCTTTTACCCCGAACTTACTGTTCACAATGTCCTCGTTCTCAACACTCATCTTTACTTGAAGAGAAAGCCATTCTGGCGGAATGAATCTGAGCAATATGGCGTAGTACAGCAACATATCACATGTGAGGACAGATTTGGCATGAGGAAACATAAGCAAAATTCATATTGCATAACTTACTCTCCTTTGTACCACCAACCGTTCAGCAAAGCATTCCCTGAGTCCCATGTACCGCGACCATGTGGCCTTGCTTTTTTATCAATGACACCGGTGTAAATGCCTTTCCGGAAGGGAGGTACTTGTTCTACCCAGCCCAAATTTTGTACCTTTACATAGGCCTCAGCATCGAATTTGACCTGTAGGATGTTATCCAACGTGGTCAATAGCCTCTGCTCATCTGTGTTTAACTGCATTGTTTTCTTGCCTCCATCATGGTCTTTGGCACTAATCTCAAACTCTAGTTCTTGTTCTCCATGGGATATTTCTTTGCATCCATCATAGTTCTTGGTACTGATGATGTAAGATGTGGACTTTGTGATACCGATGGAGTAAGGGTCTCCTCTTTGGCCATCACGCCTCGCAAGAAGTACCAAATCACATGACATGGATCTTCTCTTGGACTTGACCCCAAAAGCTGGGCTCTTAAACATCGTGGGAGCATCATCAGAATTTGATCTTCTTGTTCTATCACTGCCTCCAGGCTTTGAATTTCCAGAACTCTCGATGATCACATTTCTTTGGCTACGGTCGCTCGACAAAACATATGCAATCCCCCTTGCATCCAATTCATCGTATGAAATTGATCTTCTCTTGGATCTAGTCTTTTTAAGAGCTCCTTTGCATATCTTTGGAGCATGATCAGCAGAAACAGATCTTCTTCTACCTCTAGCAGAGACACCATATTTAAGTGCAGGACGGACTTTGACGGGTGATGAGGCGATTGGTACATCAGAGGAGATACTGACTTCATTTCTCCGGTTACGGCGACTGGACAAAGGACTGCCCATTTCCACTGCTTCGGCTGCATCACATGAAATGGATCTTTGTTTGGATCTGGTATTTTTAAGACCACCACATGTCAGTACCTTTGGAGCATGATCAGCAGAAACTGATCTTCTCTTATCTCGCAGGGGGTTAGCTGATATACGGGCGGAGTGAATACTGACAGAAGATGTGTCAGAGGATCCTCTAGTGGATACATCGTATCTTGATTTGGAAGAGCTCTTGGAATAAGCATCTCTTCGGCTAAGCCGACCAGGATGACCTGGGGCATCCACAGAAAACAAGGCATTTTCTGACTTGGCAAAGGGTAACGGCACTTTGACAGAATGAGGGCTCTTCATAAAGGATACCTTCGACCTGACCGAAATAGGACTTTTGCTGTCTACATTGTGGCTCGTATTTAGCAGATCTGCAAACAATGTGGCGAAGGATTCTCCAGCGCTAGCAACAGATATTTGATCCATGTAGAATGATGAACTGTTTGATCTCGTAGAGTAAGAACGGGGTGACGCGGATTGAGCAGTAGAGAAAAGTGAATGGAACGATGATGCGGATTTGGCAGATGACATATTATTCGTTTTGGATGGAGACTCAGCAGGGCAATGATGAAGTTGGTGCCTCTCGCTATTTTCATTTTCCAAAGTGTGCGTCATGCTGTGCAGAGTACTTTCTATTGTGAATCTCTAGATAGTGGAGTAACAGAGTGGAAAGGGAGCAGACAATTCAATTTGAGACAGATAGATTGCTTTGTCATGTTGTGATGTCATGTAGATTATGAAATCTTATGCAACGGTGCACGCAGCAATAACAACATTTTCAGTGTCCGGGCAGGAGAAGCTATGCCTTCATTGACCAGGCCAGGCGTGCCGGGCTTGTCGGTTCTCTTCGATCGGTCCCGTTCTCAGCTCCGGGTGGCAGTTACTACATAATCATATTATGGCCCCTGGAGTCTCCATGCATCCTGGACTGCCTAAAATGGAGCATCGCTCTTTATCTTATCCCGTGAGAATGGGCNATGGATCAATGGGTGATTTGATGATCGCATGAACAGATGATCAGGGGGTGGTTCGAAATAATCGGATGATCGGATGACTTGGTTGGTTGGGTTGTTGGATGGTTGGGATGGTTGGTGGATCAAATGAAATAGATGATTGCTGGGTGTTTAGATGACTGGGGGATGCTAGGCTATTTGTGACAGAGGAGAGAGATTTGTAGTATCAACGAGCCTCCCACTCAGGTTGATTCGGCTGGTTGAGTGGCTGGATGGTTGGTGATTGGATGATCGAAATGATCAAAATGATTGAATGATTGATGTTTGGATGTTTGAATCATTGGGGTGATTTGTGCTCGCTGGGCTGTTTTCGGTGGAGGAGTGATATTCTTGGTGATTGGATGATCGAACTGATCGAAATGATCGAATGATTGATATTGGAAGCACTAATGTCGTCCTCCACCATGGTACATTCCCTCGGCGTCAACGAAGTTCCCTGCGCCATCTGCCACCATCCCAACCATCCCACATTAAGATGCAAGTTCCTGACCGCCGACGACGAAGATGATGTGAATTTGGATATGCAACAACGCATGAACACCCTCGTGCTCAAGTATTTGCCGATGAGTAGGAGCGCCGCGACGTCCAGGGCGTCTTCGTGGTCCATGAATAGTCGGAGATCCTCGTCGGAATCGGCGGGTGCCAAGAAGGTGGCGCAGACCAATAAAGACTCGCGCATTATGCACAAGATTTTATTCGGCCTCCAAGACAATAATGCAACGGCTGCTACCGACCATCAGGGTCAAGACACGAACACATCGGACGGCAACAACAACAACAACAGTAGTCAACAAAGCACTACTGCCGAGCCAAGTAACAGCAGCAGCGGCACCCTGTCTCAATTGACCGTACGTCTACCCCCCGGTCCCCTCGGCGTGGACATCCAAAAGTCGCCCTCCGACGGATCGTGCATCGTCATCGCAAAGACCAAGGCCGAATCACCCTTGCGGGTGGGAGATACCATCCAATCGCTGAACGGGACCGAGTTGGCGGACGTCGACGGTGGGATGTGGGCGTGGGTTAATCTCATCGCGGCATCCTCCGACGATGCCAGCAGGACGTTGATCGTCCTTCGAAGAAGCAATGCCAATGTCGTCGCTACTGCTACTACCGCTAACACTGATGCTGCTGCTACTACTACTATTCCGGAGGATGGGCGGCCGCGCTCTTCGTCCATACAATCGGAATCGGATTACGATTCGGACGCTACTCTGAAGGTTAGCAATCATGCCAATATTAACAATGTGGCGATGATGGCTTCTACTGCCATGCCATTGATGGCTCTTGCTAGTATATTGCAAGGATCTGCTTCTGGTCGGTCATCGTCGGAGGATGAGGATGAACTTATTGGCGATGGGAGCAATGGCTTCAATGAAAGCAGCATTGGCGATGGCACGTCGTCGGATGCTGCTTCGGATGTTGCAGGAGTAGATAATGCTGCATTAGATGCTCCAACGCTACTGTCAAATCCAAAATCGGAAGATGAGGCCTCATCTGATCAGAAACAGGAGGACAAGGGTGAATCCATGATCAGAGATGGCAAGACTTATGGTGGTGACATTGCCAAGAGTAAAATATTAGAGGAGGCAGATGAAACTACAACCGATGCCACAACATCTCATACATCGCCGGCTCTGTCGACGAACATGTTCGTTCCCAAATGGATCATTGATGAGTTTCAGGGAAGTCAATATCGATCGGAAAGAAACGATGACATGGTTGATGCCAAGAGCAATGCAAAGGAAACTGGACGTGAAAGCACGATGTCCCAGCAAAGTGGTAATAGGGGCTCGGCGTCATTTGTGACCATGATGCGAGAAAAGTTTGACAAGGAACCCGATGAAGCGATGTCAAAAACAGACGATGCGGCAGTACCTGCAGCATCGACAACCGTGGTAACATCATCCTCCGTCCAAACTGACAATGCCGAGTTGCCAACACAAGCCACCTGCCCAAACCAGTCCCTTCCCAAAAGAGAAGAAGCCGCCAGTGAGAGCAATAGTAGTGGCATCGCCCAGGCCAGTGCAGCAGCAGCAATAGTAAAGGCGACAGCAGTAGCAGCGCATACTGAGACCATGCAAGAACGTTTGGCCGAAAATGAAAGGTTGGATCGCGAATTAGAGGCAATGCGCATGGCGGTGGCAAAGCTGAACAACGAAAGTATTCAACAGGAAGGAAAGTTGCCGGGTCAACTACAAGGCGGTGGTGCATTGGCGGCTGTACCTGCTGGTACTGCATTGCCAGCGCAAGCCTCTTCTGATCAGTCTCTCCCGTCAGAAGAGGAAACCATCACTGATGGGAGCAATAGTAAAATCCAGGATATTTCAGCAGCAGCAATGGTGCACAATGCAAATGTACAAGCAAGACTAGCCGAAAACGAGCAATTGGATCAAGAACTGGATGCGATGAGGTTGGCGGTGCAACGATTGGAGGAAGAGAATATCCAAAATCAGAAAGGTGAATTGTCGGATCAGCAAGGAAATCATCTTGGTGCGTCATCGGGGTCGCTTCCACTGCCTACGGCTCCGCCTGCAGAAGAGGTCTTCGATCAAACAATCGAAGAGAAGGACGAAGAGAAGGAGGAGGAAGGTCAACATCAGCCAACAGCACCTCCCGAACAAGGAGTCCGCGATGAAGAGGAGGGTAAACTAGCGCAGCTTCCTATTGCAGTGGCATTGCCATTGCCACTGCCACTGTCACCTGACCCGAATAGACGGATGCGAAAGAACCGGAGACTCCTACTTATTTTGGTGATTGCTTTTGTGGTTGCGGCTGTCGCTCTCGGGTTCGTCTTTGGTATGAAACCGGAGGATGACGATCCAATTGATGGCGCCAACAACGGAGATTTGAATGGAATTGATCAAGAAGATGACAATTCTCCTCAGGCTCTGCCTCCTTCAGTGGTGTCACCTGATGATGGTGGAGATAGTGTACAACTATTGTTCACTACCGATTCTCCGATCGGAGCCTTTTCAGATGGGCCCTTGAAGAGGCCTACCACAACGATTCGGACAGCAGAGCCCGTACCTGACACATCAACTGTAAGTCTCTATCGTTGTTAGACTTTCACCCTTTTTCAATGCTATCCAATTGCTTTGCTCACATTATTGGTTCCGACGCTTTGTTGGATCGCGGTGCCTCTTTCACAGTTCCCACCAACAGATTCTTCCAATGCTGGACAGACTGATGGACGTTCCGTTACGCCTTCCAAGAGGCCAGCAGCGAGGCCAGTTTCGCGAAACCCAACCACAAAGCAGCCCACTGGCTTTAAACCAATCATTGGAAGCCTAACAATGAGACCGGCTGGGTTTTCGCCAGATATGAATAGCCCAACAAGACGCCCGACTTCAAGGCCGGCGATGAGCAGTCCAACGAGGCGACCCACACGTAGACCAGCTACAAGCAGACCATTGACAATATCAACTGAGAACCAAACTAGCAACTTGCCAACTGCAGGCGTTCCAACATTGATTGGTGGTATTCCATCCGTGAGTACATGACTGGGTAATTTATTTGCTCCATGAGCGAATTGCTCCGCTCCAAAATACAAACTTCTTACTTTTATGACTATCTATGATTCCTTTCTAACTCTTGCCAGGTCAAGCCCACAGTTTCTTCAACTGCAATGTTTACTATTGGATCCTCAGCGGAGTCTTCCAAGCAGCCGTCTACAGGGCCAGTTACCCGCAGTCCTACAAGGCGCCCAACCAGGCGCCCAACTTTCAGGCCAGCAACACGTAGTCCAAACAGGCAGCCAACGACAAGGCCAGCCATTTTGGGAGCAGATAAAATGTGTACGACAGGCGATGATTGTGTTTTAGGCACATGCGCCTATGATTCCTTCAATTCAGATGCTAATCTAATGTGTTGTGCATCTGGTACTTCAACAGGAGTCTGGACGAGTTCTTCAGATGGCTGGCCTTCAACTTGGACCCGCTATTTTTGTACAGGCCAACCACTTCAAACTCCTTGTGGTGGGACCGATAAAATTTGTTGGAGCAATGCTTGCGTTGGACAGGTATGTGCAAGCTCTAAGTTGACGTCCAATGAAGTTTGCACAATCGGCAATGATTGCCTTCAGGGCACCTGTGGCTATGATGCATTCAGCCCAGATGCCTCTCTAGTGTGCTGTGCATCTGGTACCTCAACAGGAGTCTGGACGAGTTCTTCAGATGGGTGGCCTTCAACTTGGACACGTTACTTCTGCACTAGTCAGGCCGATGGCGAAATGGTTTGAGGCGGATCTAGGTGAAATTGCGTGAAGAATGAGAATACTATCAGGTCTGTGGGTACAATTGAGAGTAAAGTGTGATTAACAGCTGTTTTTTGTTTCAATATGTGGCTCAATCATTCATTGATGGAAGCAAGGCAAGTATCAAGTCCATGTCATAAAAATAACCATCTTGATCTTGCTACATTGGCCGTAATGCCTCGTAGAAATGGTGATGGGTGATAGATGCCGCCACATATCATATCATTTGCTGCCACCCGCATTCTGTCAACTGTTACTCGCTCCAACTCATCAACTGTTTGTGATGCACCTCTGTCATAGCCTTCTTGATTTGATTCTTAATATATTAGCTGGCTAAATACATCCTAGGTCCATGGTTGCAATAGTTTATATGAGTGAAATAATTATCTTTGAAGTTTGATATTTTTTTCATCTACAACATGATTGGTGCAGTTTGCTTTTCTGTCATAAAACAATCGTAGACACGGTTTGATGAGCTTTGTCATAGGAACTATGAGGGAAGATTATCCGTCCTTGGTCCGGTCATGTGTCATATGTTCCAAAAATAGGAATTACAGTGATAGCAAATGTAAAATAACGAGACCAGACACACAAAGGGTTTAGCTGTCGTTCCGTACGATCATAGTCATATCGTTGTTGGTTAGCGATGTAATATGGCGGATACAATACTTACATCGCAAAAAGATCAGATCAATTGCCCACATAATATTATCTCTTCTTCTCTCTCGTCCGCTCCCAATCTTTTTGCGAAAAGAAAGTCAAGTAATGAAAGAAAATCCCTATTCCCCTGGCTTAAAACATGACAATGTATTATGGCACTGGGTATTTGAATCTGTGAAGATGCAACTAATACTCAAAGCATGCTGGATAAACCATTTTCTGCTGACAATGGTCAACGAAGCGCTATTGGGTTGAGCGATTGAGTTCCTGGGTTCCTAAGAATTGACTTTCTCATTACATAACTTCAAAATTATCTTACTTCATACCAGATACATAAATTAAACTAACAACACACACACAAACCATCGTCCACGATGGCCCTGGTTTGGGTCTAATCTTTGATGTTGTCACTAGTTTTGTCTTGCCTAAAAAAGTATGGCAGCTACTAGCATTTAGAGCAGTCAAATTCGGTATTGCATTCTCTGTCTAATCTGGCTTCGTCATTTTTACAGCAGGCTTCTAGCGCATTACTGCCAAAAAGGAATACATTTGAAGAAAAGTGACTGATTAGAGTGCAAAGGAAAGGCAAACATGTAAGGAAGTAAAGCATGCATCATGTGGATTTCAGGGAAACGTACCAACTTCCAATCCCTATAGGGGCAGAATTCTCCAAGCATGCATCTATTCCCCTGCATGATCCGGCTCCGACGACGTCCATATTATCCATACAAGCCCCCTGGCCGCGACAGGCCCCAGATGATACAATACTGCCACTGTTTCCCATACAAGCTCCCCTGAACTCGGGCGGATTTTCCACATCGTTCATCACCTTCTCATTGCTTGCGCATGTACCAAAACCAGAAATTTCACCACTGTTTCCTTCGCAGGCCCTAAGACCTTCGCAGCTGCCAGCGCCAATGGTTCCCGAATTTTCTCTGCAAGCTGCATCCGCATTGCTGAAAAATAGCAGAATAGCCCAGTTTTCAAAACAAATGACCGTGAGCATTTCATCAGATGATGATAATATTTCATAATATCACACACACGAAATTGAAGCTACGATTGACAAAACTGACACAACTCACCAGGCTGAATTGCCAATATCTCCTGAATTCGCCCTACATGCAATCAAAAAATTGCAGGCTCCGCCCCCAATTTCAATTCCGCTCGTCGCGCTCTCCATACTCTCCTGCCAGCACGCATTGGGCCCATTGCACGCCCCGCCCCTAATATCCGCGGCGTTATACCGGCACGCTCCCGGACCATTGCACGAGCTGCTGCCGATGATGCCCGTATTGCCCAGGCAGGCTCCCTCTCCTCGGCAGGAATTGTCGGCAATGGTGCCCGTTTGGTCCTTGCAGACGTTTTGGCTGGATAGTTTTAGTTCTTCGCTGAGGGTGCAAGAATTGTCGCCGATGGTGCCGGCGGCGTTTTGGCAGGCGCTGACTCCGACACAGGAGCCTCTGCCTACGTCAGCTGTGTATGTATCATTAAAAACAAACACAAAAAAGGACACAATTGAAAACAAGAAGTTAGCCTATTATGTTGTATGATTGCAGAAAAAGTACCGCAGGACAAAACATAAAGCAAACACATACACGAAACAAATCTCACCAGTCGTGTCCACGCAACTGAAGTCCAACAAACACGATCCCTCCCCAATCTCTCCCGACGCTCCCTTGCATGCATCGTGTGGATTGCACCTCGTCAGACTCGAAGGCCGAGACGTTACTGTGGGTGACTCTGTTGGCTCAGGTTTTGCAGTCGTGGGCTCGGCAGTTGTTGGCTGAGCAGTGGTTGGTTCTGATGTGGCCTTAGTGGGCTCTGCAGTTGTGGGCTCTGGCGTGGTGATGGTTGGCGCCACAGTCGTAGGCTCTGGCGCAGCTGTTGTAGGCTCGGCAGTAGTTGGCTGAGGCGTCGCTGGCTCTACCGTGGTCGGTTCTGCAGTCGTAGGCTCGGCAGTCGTTGGCTCTGGTGCGGCGGGGGTTGGTTCTGTGGTAGCCTTGGTGGGCGCTGTAGTTGTGGGCTCTGCCGTGGCAATGGTTGGCTCCGCAGTCGTGGGCGCTGGTGCAGCTGTTGTAGGCTCGGCAGTTGTGGGCTCAGCAGTGGTAGGCTCGGGTGCCACTGTTGTAGGCTCGGCAGTCGTAGGCTCGGCAGTAGTTGGCTCCGCAGTAGTTGGCTCCGCAGTAGTAGGCGCCGCAGAAGTAGGCTCCCCCGTCGTTGGAGCGCCCGTCGGACTCTCCGTAAGCACCTCAACATCCGCATCCTCAAACTCTCCCTCCACAACTTGGGCACTCTCAATCTCCTCACAATCTTCACTATCACACTCGGCAATAGTATCCTGCAACGCTTCCGTAAATCCGCCAGACTCAATTTCTTCCAACATATAGGAGGTGACATCTTCTTCCATCGTGGTGGAATCCACTAATTCCTCGCATGAAAATGTATCCCCACAGAGCTCGGAGAGTATGAGTTCATACTCGACTGTGGTTTCTGGGGCTAGCTGTAACCTCCTACGAAGATTTGGTACCTCGCTTGCAAAGGCGATGAGGCCATCATCATCCGCCTCTTCGTCATCATCGTACGAATAAAAGTCATAGTCTAGAATGTAATCCGCATCATCTTCCACATTATCATCAGCATCATCATCCTCCAGATCGCCATAATCGTCATCGAGCTTGACATCGCCAACCACGCCCTCCTCCTCAATCTCGATATTCACAAATAGTACATTCTCCACGCTTCTACCCTCTACACCCCCCAAGCCCTCGGTGGCCACCTCGATGATGGCATCCTTGAGCAATGATAGCGTCACACTCGTAATTACTTCAAATTGCTCTAGCAATAGAGTGGAGGGTATGGTCATTCGGATGCTTGATTCGTCGGGTGCTGGAGTAGGGGAAGAAGTAGTAGGACTGACGGTAGTAGGTTTGTAGGTAATAGGCTTGTAGGTAGTAGGACTGTAGGTAGTAGGACTGTGCGTAGTAGGACTGTGCGTAGTAGGACTGTACGTAGTGGGCAACAAAGTGGTCAAACTGGAGGTAGGTCGCAACGTCCGCTTGGCCTGCTTGCTCACTTTGCTGGTCTTGGAACCACCTCCCTTGCTTAATTTGGCCGCTTTGGCGGCCGCGGGTGGCAAGGTGCGCTTGGCCTGCTTCGCCGAAGTCTTCGACGAAGATTTTTCCGATTTGGAACGTCGTAGCTTCGACACCTTGGCATGTTGTTTCTGAGAAGGTTGAGATTTGGCCGACTTTGATGAAGCTAATGCGGGCGTTGAAGTTGGCATTGCGGTTGCGATGAGCGTTGTTGGAACGTTGCTGCCATCGCTCTCGTCATCGTAATCATCATGGGAGTCGTCATCTTCCGCACTTGGGTACGATTCGCTTTTCTTTCCGGATTTTGCATTATCCTTCTGCGGAGCATCATCATTGCCTCGTTTGGTCTTTGTCTTTTTCGTCACCATGCCTTGTTCCTGGATCGTTACTACTCCTCGCTTGGTCTCTGTGTTTCTTAAATTGCCCAATCTAGCATCGGCAGCAGCAAGAAGATCATTATCGTCTTCCGCCTCTGCGTCGTCCTTGGCAACCGCTTCCGTACCAAGCGATGACGATTCCGGTTTGTTCTCCGATACCTTAGTGCGCTTATTGTGCCGTTTCGAAATGGTCGACTCCTCGCCTTCGACGACGCCGCCGCCGGCCGCTGCTTTTCCTTCCTCCGCAGGCCTCTTTTTGTGCCTCAGCTTCTTCGTTTGCTGCTCGCTATTGTTGTGCCTACGGAGTCTGCGATCCGCCCGTACGTGGCCCGTGTAGTTTTGGCTTTGATCGCTGTTGTTGTTGTTGGCGTTGTTGTTCGTGTTGTAATGCGATGGTAGCAGTTGTAACTTGGCCGCTCGTCGTTGTTGTTGTTGTTGTTCATCATTTAGTTGTGATGCCGAGGATGCCTTGGCTGGTGATGGTGATGTTGCTGCTACTAGCAGTGTGGCGATTATTGTCAGGCGGGACGATTTCATCTTCTTCTTAGTGGATTGTAAAGAGAATTGAGTTGTTGTGTACTGATTGGGTGGTGGTGGTGTCGAAGAGTCCGTAGAGCCGATTATGAATTGTTACGTATGAGTACGATGGATCTCACTCTTCAGAAAATCAATGCCAGGATAGGACGGAGCCGTCTTCGGTGTGCACAGAATATAGAAGAATATGAATGGGATGAGATCGAAGGATTGTTGGCTATGGTCACAATTATGGCTTCGATATTGTTACTTTTTGATAGTGCATGCCAGAGCCGGAGTGCTTATCATCGTGATGTACCTACGATATATCATATAGTTCGTGCCCACGGATTGCACGGATGTATCAACCTACCAGGGTATCAACCCAGCATCCCAAAAATATTGAAAAAATACAAGAAGAGCTAGCTGGTGTCAAAAATTGGTGGTATCATCGTCTATCCACGCATTTTTCAACGGTATCCTAATGTAGGAGTTAAAAGTATCATTTGGTAAGATCCAGCCAAATTTTGCAAGTATGTGGTATTGTGCATAGGAGCTCAGTACTTATTGTAGCCAGATTTATTTACTCGCTGCAAAATGCAATGTTGCGGACAGCTCTACCATATCTGGATTTAGCCAAATTTCATGGTGTTCTCCGAACTTCGTTTCGAAGCAGTCGCTGCGCCATGTCCAAGGTTCTTGAAAGAGAGATTGCCTATTGCATCATGAATCATTTCGATTCATCTGAGTCGTCAGCGCCTCGCGAGAATTAATGTACAGTGCTATAATATTGGGATGATGCGAGAACGCAGCATTTACAAGTGCAGGTGCAGACGAACATGCTAGTCCTGGAATATGCAAATAGATTGTCAAAATAAAAATTAATTTGATCGAGGAACGTGATAGTTAGTGCCCGCAACGAGTAACAGCGCATCAATGCCTTGGCGAGATTCAAATACATGAGCTAAGAAAAATGGTAGGTAACTGTATCTGCTGGTTGACAAAACTACAATTGGTTGAATCTTTGTGAAGACGCATCATCAAAAATGAAGTGCATACTGCCTCTTGGAAAGATGATACAAGTTCTTTGAAAGGGAGAGGAAGGATCAAAGCCCTGTTTGTCTAATGAGCTACGATCCGGAGGTGAAGAAATAATATCAAGATATGCACTTATCATCTGCTCTGGCCTAATGTTTCATCAAAGCTATTGATGGTATGTAGATGCAAATGCCACGAGTCGTGGAGATTGGCATGATACTCAACAAAACTGCAGGATCAGTGCCCAGGATGAACATTCTAGAAGTAAACCCGGGTACGTAAGGATTTCACTTGCCTTTTTGTGGCTCTTGGAGTTGGAGATATTCAGTCGACTACGCAGGAGGTTTTCTTATCCGTTATCTGGCTGTGTACCCGCCAAAAAGAATGACGCGACAGAAGCCAGCACTGGATTTGCTAGTCAGACTAGGTCTAGGCTCGATACTTGGCTTGTCTGTAGGTTTTTCTATGGGGCTGATTGTTGACGCAAGAGTTACTTTCGCAGTAGACTTGCCTGAAGAACTGCCAGTGCGGGGTTATATAGGGTTCTCCATTCGTCCCAGATACACCACAGCCATGAACGTAAATTCGTTCAATAGTCTTCTTCTTCGCTACCAGAACCATGGTTTTCTTGTGCATCATTGGAATCCATCCCGTCCACATCCGCGTCAGCTTCCCTGCCACTCCCATCTTCTCCATCATTGTCGTTATCATCGTCATCTTCATCACCATCACGATCATTGTCATCGTTATCATTGTCGCTCCCGCCAATCAAAACAGACCAACTCTCGCCCCTTGGGATTGGGCTTCATCGTCTGAATCTGCCATATCGATAACATCCCACCTCTTCTCTGCCTCGACCAAAAAAGCCTCCGCATCCTGCTCCTCGCTTTGAGAACTTCCCAACTGAGTTTGAGCGTCTTTGCATGCCGTTCTGGTCTTGTCCACAGTTTTCTTGGCTGGTTCCACCGCAGCCTTGGCAGATGATTTGGCCGCCTTCGCGGATTCTGTCATGGTAGCAGCAGATGCTGATTGCAATTTGGCTGCCGTGAGCCGCTTTTTTGGGGCGTTGATTTCCCTTTGTCCTTCCGTGACAAGATCACCAACGAGTAGATGACCATGGCATGATACCATATTGCCAAGCAAAATAATATTATACTGATAGATTACAACAGCACCTTGATTTCACCAAAGATTTTTTAAATGACAATCCACAGCTATTTGTGCTATTGAACTACTTTGCTGCACACCTGTAAGATATGGACGTAGAATGTGTATCTTTACTGATATCTTAGTACTGTAGTTCAAATACTGGGGCATGCACAGTGTTCGGATATTTCTTGGTTGTTTCGATATCATAGTGTATCGATTCGTCGCATTCATGACAATTTTCAAACTTTGCAGCCTACTCCGCCTCCTCGTCCTATGTGACTGTGCACCACACGGCCTAATATCATTAGATTTTTCCAGGGAGACAATATCACTGAGAAGTAGATGGACATGTTATTTCCAAGCAAGAGATTATCATTCGTACTGATAGATTGCAATAACACTATAGATTAATTAAATGTCATTCCACAGCTTGTTTGTGATATTGCATGACTCAATGCAGACCTGAAAGGTATGTGCGTATACTTTATATCCAGAGCTGCCTTAGTACCTTGTTCAACAAATACTGGGGCATGCACAGTGTAAGAATATTCATCTGTTGTTTCGGTTCCATAGCACATCGATTCGTCATATTCATGAAAAATTCAAGCCTTAGCGGCCGGTCCGACTCTGCATTCGTCAGGGCAGACTCCTGCTGCTGTATCAATGGATTGTGCCATTATTGAAGTGCCGGGAGACTTATTGATCAATATCTTTTTTTCGCATGTCAGTTGCATGCAGGAGGGTGTGCTTTAATAACAGAACACCTCATGATTCGAACCACTACTTAGTTGTGGATATGGCAGCATACTTTACCTCTTTGACCCATCCTGTATAGAAGGTCATAAGAAGGACCGAACCAAATCACACTCAAATCAGAAACACAAAATGCTGTTATTTCTCAGGAGTGCAAGCAGACTTTGCACCAATATTATATATTATGGATGTGATTGTTCCTGGTGATTTTTGTCGGCATCAGCGGCATCAGCGGCATCAGTGGATAATTGAGAGGGCGCACCCATAATTCATCATGATGAAAATAGGATAACATGATGCGCTCAGCCAGCAGAGAGGCAAGCGATCAGCCAGCGTCGAGCGTCCTCGAGCCAGCGAGCGGCCGGATGCCCGCCGGTCAGCCTCTTGAGCCTCCAAGGTACGATAGAGAGTACGATAGATAGGTATCTTTGAAAAATATGTGGGCAGTTGTCTTGCAGTTGTGATGATCTTTAGCGATGTAAATATTGTTTCCGCCGTATTACATCGCTACCCAAGCCAACAACGATGATATGACTACATCGTACAGAACGACAGCTAAAACCTTATGTAATACACCGCGATCTGTCTCGCTTCAGCGCCGGCATCCCTTATCGGACGCAACGCATGACTGATTACCTGTACTGATTCCTATTATAAAGTCGAAGATTTGAGAAGCAGCGTGAAAGTCGACTTCAGTCCGACTTCATTCTGAACTGACGAAGC